>CM053036.1:71026425-71068476 GCA_028564925.1 Lithobates sylvaticus | reverse complement strand
TCAGATTCCAGATTTAGATCAAGAATAATATATACACTCCATATAAAATTGCAGTAAAACTCTTATCTGGTTTTAAAAATGATTTACGTTGCAAAACATTTTGGTGCTTATTGTACCAAAGATTTTATGACAAACTTCTGGGACATCATTAACAATAATTACACAGCCTCACTCACAGCGTAGCACATATTCTAGAAAATAAACTTTACTGATTTTTATGTAAGTGCTGATAACATTTTTGAATTATTCCAAAATATGAGTAGTAGGCCAGTTTTAAATCTGCAATGGGTATTTTTTTTTTTTTTTTATCATAGCAATAGTTCAAAAATAAGACCAGATGCACTAGACAAAAAGGAAGCTAGATTATATTTCATAACTCCTCTGGGTCATTTAGGACCATGTTGGTGCCCTAAGCTATGAAATATTATATATTTACTATGACACCCACAGGTGTAGTTCTAGGTTTCTTTCAAATGTTTACAAGCCTAATCATAAAGCCTAACTCCATTGATGATATATTTTGCACACTTACATTGGGTCAGCTTGGCCTAAAGTAAGTATTCATAGGTGATACCTGATTGGCCCTTGTGGAAGCTGTAAATCACTGTAAAAGCCAGAGCTACTACACTGACGGTTGTGATCTTCTGGGTACCATACTGCCCTTCTGCATAGCGACAGGAGGTCACCCACTTGGCATGGCCACCATTCTAAGAATGCCTTGCATTTTCCTCAATGACTGGATGGTGAGAGGATGATGTCATGATCTCCACTTTGTCCAATCAAAGAATGCTTTACATTGATTAAGAAAAATGCAAGGATTTCTCTCAATGGCAGTCATGATGAATAAATGACCCCCTGTGGTCACTACGTAGAAGGGTAGCCTCTCAACACAGAAGATCACAGCCATCACTGTAGTAGCTCGAGCTTCTACAATAATTCACAGCTTCCACAAAGACCAATCATGTATCACATATGCATACTTACAATGGATCAAGCTGACCCAATGAAAGTATGCAAAATATGCCATCGCTGGAGCTCAGCTTTAACTGCTTTCCTAAAAAAACACATGTTAACACATGAACACATTTGCACACAGATGAATGGTTCAGTGGGGCCAAACCAATCACAAACAAACCATGTGACTGTATAAGACAGTGATTGGATCGAATGTTATCATTTTCAAGTATTTTAAGAACATTGCAATATTACCACTGTAATTGTACAGTTCTACACACTAACTTTTGGCAAACAGTGAGACTATAGTCAAAATCTTCTTAATGTGTCGGTTAATCTTACAGTCTGTTATATTCAATGACGTATGACTGTAGAGTGAACAATAGACATACATTTCCTTTAGGGTCAAAAAGTGATATACTGTATACAGTTCAGTGCTCCTTGTAAACTGGTGTAAAAAGAAAAAAAAAATCAATGTTATATAAAATAAATAGATAATTAGAAATATTGGATCATACAAAAAAAGATTGCTGTGAGTGCTATTACCAAAAGTTTTTGGTCTTGTTGAACATTTTAAAACTTTGGCCTTTAATATGGTTTTGTCGTCCTCCCTTGTGGCTATAACAGCTTTAATTTTTCTGGGAAGATTTTCCAACAAAAAAAAAAAGCATTTGTGAGAGCAGGTACTGATGTCATATGAGAAGAAGACCGCAGAACGCAGTCACCTTCTTAATTAATTCCGAAGGTATTCAATAGGGTGTAGATAAATGCTCAGAGCAGGTCACCAGAGTTCCTACCTACCAAACTGATGAAACCATGTCTTTATGGAGCTGGCTTTGTACACAAGGGCACAGTCATGCTGGATCAGAAAAGGGCCTTTGCCAAACTGTTAACCCATACAAAGGAATTGAGGGTGCTGGTTTTTAGGCTCTAGTAGGTCCTTATGTGCTGACAACTTATGTGCAGGCAGGGAAATAGCTTGTCTCGACTTCATAGAAGTCAATCAAGAAGAAAAGAAGTACTGGGAGCCGCATATCGCACAAAACCCTCATGTAAAGAGTGATGGCAGCCTCAGCCTAAACACCATCCAGGCCACTCCTCTGACATGTCCCCCCCCGCCCATGTTGTTTAGTCCTGGTTCCCATGACTAAGGCCATACACGGTTCAACAGGAACCGGCCGAGATTTGAATCGTTAATGGGCAGGCTGAATGTACCAAGTTGACTGATGGATCAGCTTAGATACGACCAGCCTGACAGATTCTTTTGCGATTATCGATAGCAGCTGCTATAGACTCTAGCAATAATCACTGTCTTCTCCCGATGGGGATGGTTTCCCCACCTCCCCACCGGGAGAAGACAATTGGTGATTATGCTGTTCAGCACTGACTGTGTTGATGTGGAAATCGTGCAGAATTTCTTTCCTGCAACCTGTAGTTGCAGGAAATAAATTTGCACCGTGTTTGGCCTGCCTAAGACCCGGTTATATTTCATTCCTTCTTTACATCATTACAAAGTATGTAAACCACATTCAGACGCAGAGCTTTTCCTGTGTTTGTCCTATGAGCATTAGTCACCCACATTTTAAAGCAGAAAACATACTTTCCTTACTTTCATACTCTCAGCCATATGAACGTGCCAGTTCTATGCCTCTCCTCCAGTTTATTTTCAAACACTTGATGTATATTAATGAATAAATAATATAAATGAATTCAGAGAAATTTGCAGTAAAATTGGGCTTGTTGTCTAAAGCAACCAATCGGTTAAATTTTTATAAATAAAAAGGAGAATAGAATTGACCAATGTGTGATGTAGCAATGCTGTAATTGCACTACAGCCGTCGCCAAAAGTTTTGAGAATGATACAAATAATAATTCACAAAGTCTGCTGCTTCAATTTCTTTTTAGATCTTTTTGTCAGATGTTACTATGATGTACTGAAGTATAATTACAAGCATTTGATAAGTGTCAAAGGCTTTTTTTGACAATTACATTAAGTTTATGCAAAGAGTCAATATTTGCAGTGTTGACCCTTCTTTTTCAATTCGCATTCTGTGACTGGTGGAAGCCCATTCTTGCATAATCAATGCTTGGAGTTTGTCAGAACTTCTGGGTATTTTTTTGTTCACCCGCCTCTTGAGGATTGAGTTCTCAATGGGATTCGGGTCTGGGGAGTTTCCTGGTCATGGACCCAAAATTTTGATGTTTTTTTCCCCAAGCCACTTACCGTATTTATCAGCGTATAACACGCACCGGCGTATAACACGCACCCCAAGTTTAGGAGGGCATTTTAAGGAAAAAACGTTTTAGGAGGGAAGTTTAGGGAAAAAAAAAACTAACATTTAAGAGTCATTTGCAGCCTTGCACAGCATCATTTGCAGCTTGCCCAGCGCCATTTGCAGCTTGCTCAGTGCCATTTGCAGCCTTGCCCAGTGTCATTTGCAGCCTTGCCCAGTGTCATTTGCAGCCTTGCCCAGTGTCATTTGCAGCCTTGCCCAGTGTCATTTGCAGCTTGTCAGCGTCATTTGCAGCTTGCCCAGTGTGATTTGCAGCTTGTCCGTGTCATTTGCAGCTTGCCCAGTGTGATTTGCAGCTTGTCTGTGTCATTTGCAGCTTGCCAGCGTCATTTGCAGCTTGCCATGTTTAAATTTGTTGCCTAGAAAGACTGCGCCGCCGGAAAAGACCGAGCGCCGCCGAAAAAGCCAGAGGCGTCTGTTCGGCTCTGCTCGCAGTCCAGCCTCCCTGCTGTTTCAGAAGCGAGAGCAGGGAGGCGGGACTGCGAGTGGAGCCGAACAGTCATATCGGTCTTTTTCTGGCGTCGCTCGTTTTTTTTGGACGTCGGTCGCTATTTTTTGGCGCCGTTTGTTTTTTTTGTCACTTTTTTTTGGGGGGATCGGCGTATAACACGCACCCACGACTTTCCCCCGATTTTAAGGGGGAAAAGATGCGTGTTATACGCCGATAAATACAGTAGTTCTCACTTTTGCCTTACCACAAGGCATCATGCTGGAAAAGGCATTGTTCTTCACCAAAACTGTTCTTGGAAGGTGGGTAGAAGTTGCTCTCCGAGGATGTTTTTGTACCATTGTTTATTCATGGCAGAGTTATTAGGCAAAATGGCAAAAAGGGGATTCATTAGAGAAAATTACTTTACCCCAGTGCTTAGCAGTCCAATCCCTGTACCTTTTGCAGAATATCAGTCTGTCCCTGATGTTTTTCCTGGAGAGAAGTGGCTTCTTTACTGCCCTTGTTGACACCAGGCCATCCTCCAAAAGTCTACGCCTCATTGTGCATGAAGATGCACTCACACCTGCCTGCTGCCATTCCTGAGCAAGCTCTGCACTGGTGGTGCCCCGATCCCACAGCAAAATCAACTGTAGGAGACGGTCCTGGTGCTTGCTGGACTTTCTTGGGCATCCTGAAGCCTTCTTTACAAATGCAGTGGAATTGTTTTTTATGGGATTACGTTCATTTTCATGACAAAGAAGGACTTTGCAATTAATTGCAATTCATCTGATCACTCTTCATAACATTCTGGAGTATATGCAAAATTGCCATCATAAAAATTGAGGCATCAGACTTAGTGAAAATTTATATTTGTGTCTTTCTCAAAACTTTTGGCCACTGCTGTATCGTAGGCATCTTGAAAAGAACACAAAGCAGTGTATACTTGATGAAAAAGTCAACACAGAAATACAGGTACTTTTTTTTTTTTTACATTTTTCAATTACAATACATGGTACAGCATAGGTTGTTAATTGCTAAGAAATATTTTACTTTGAGCATGGAGATCAACTTTAAGTTGAGTAATTGCAATAAAATGCAGAGCTCACTCTAGTGGCTTTTTTTAAAAGTCCTTTATTTAACACAAGATAAATATGGAAGAGTGAGCAGCATGTGGGAATGAAAGCTGACAGCTATGAAAAGGATATGCAGAATATATATATATATATATATATACACAGTGCCTTGCGAAAGTATTCGGCCCCCTTGAACTTTTCAACCTTTTGCCACATTTCAGGCTTCAAACAAAGATATAAAATTTTAATTTTTAATTAGAATCACCAACAAGTGGGACACAATTGTGAAGTGGGACGAAATCTATTGGATTGTTGAAACTTTTTTAACTAATAAAAAAATGAAAAGTGGGGCGTGCAAAATTATTCGGCCCCCTTGCGTTAATACTTTGTAGAGCCACCTTTTGCTGCGATTACAGCTGCAAGTCGCTTGGGGTATGTCTCTATCAGTTTTTCACATCGAGAGACTGAAATTCTTGCCCATTCTTCCTTGCAAAACAGCTCGAGCTCAGTGAGGTTGGATGGAGAGCGTTTGTGAACAGCAGTTTTCAGCTCTTTCCACAGATTCTCGATTGGATTCAGGTCTGGACTTTGACTTGGCCATTCTAACACCTGGATACGTTTATTTGTGAACCATTCCTTTGTAGATTTTGCTGTATGTTTGGGATCATTGTCTTGTTGGAAGATAAATCTCCGTCCCACTTTCAGGTCTTTTGCAGACTCCAACAGGTTTTCATCCAGAATGGTCCTGTATTTGGCTGCATCCATCTTCCCCTCAATTTTAACCATCTTCCCTGTCCCTGCTGAAGAAAAGCAGACCCAAAACCATGATGCTGCCACCACCATGTTTGACAGTGGGGATGGTGTGTTGAGGGTGATGAGCTGTGTTGCTTTTATGCCAAACATATCGTTTTGCATTGTGGCCAAAAAGTTAGATTTTGGTTTCATCGACCAGAGCACCTTCTTCCACATGTTTGGTGTGTCTCCCAGGTGGCTTGTGGCAAACTTTAGACGAGACTTTTTATGGATGTCTTTGAGAAATGGCTTTCTTCTTGCCACTCTTCCATAAAGGCCAGATTTGTGCAGTGTACGACTGATTGTTGTCCTATGGACAGACTCTCCCACCTCAGCTGTGGTTCTCTGCAGTTCATCCAGAGTGATCATGGGCCTCTTGGCTGCATCTCTGATCAGTCTTCTCCTTGTCTGAGCTGAAAGTTTAGAGGGACAGCCAGGTCTTGGTAGATTTGCAGTGGTCTGATACTCCTTCCATTTCAAAATGATCGCTTGCACAGTGCTCCTTGGGATGTTTAAAGCTTGGGAAATCTTTTTGTATCCAAATCTGGCTTTAAACTTCTCCACAACAGTATTACGGACCTGCCTGGTGTGTTCCTTGGTCTTCATGATGCTCTCTGCGCTTTCAACAGAACCCTGAGACTAACACAGAGCAGGTGCATTTATACAGAGACTTGATTACACACAGGTGGATTCTATTTATCACCATCAGTCATTTAGGACAACATTGGATCATTCAGAGATCCTCGCTGAACTTCTGGAGTGAGTTTGCTGCACTGAAAGTAAAGGGGCCGAATAATTTTGCACGCACCACTTTTCAGTTTATTATTTGCTAAAAAAGTTTAAAATATCCAAATGATTTCGTTCCACTTCACAATTGTGTCCCACTTGTTGGTGATTCTTCACAAAAAATTTAATTTTATATCTTTATGTTTGAAGCCTGAAATGTGGCAAAAGGTTGAAAAGTTCAAGGGGGCCGAATACTTTCGCAAGGCACTGTATATATACAGGGGGTCCCCTACTTACAAACATCCGACTTACAAACGACTCCTACTTACAAACGGAGGGAGACAACAGGAAGTGAGAGGAAATCCACCCCTAGGAAGGGAAATTCACTCCTGTAAGAGTTAATATGGGAAAAAGATACCTCCACTGATGCTTTATCACCAGTCCATGCTTCCCTAACAACCCAAAATTTTCAAAATCCACTTGTCATTGGGACAGAAGGTGAGGTGAAATCTTCTGAACAGGGGCACAGACAGCAAAACATATGTAGAAATTGATTTTTTGGCTGGAGCTACACTTAAAAAATTTACCTGTTCCGACTTACAAACAGATTCAACTTAAGAACAAACACAAACCTACAGTCCCTATCTTGTTTGTAACCCGGGGACCCCCTGTATATATATATATATATATATATATATATATATATATATATATATATATATATATATATATCATTTTTTTTTTGTTGGTTTGTTTCAGTTCTGGCTTTAAAAGAAAAGTCCACAGGATAAATATATAGGCTGTAATGGCTAAACGGTCCTTCTGAAAATACTAGCTATCTCAGTGTTTCTCAACCGTTTTTCAGTTGCAGCAGCCTTTAAAATTCTGCACAATCTCAAGGCACCCTTTTCTGTAAAAAACTAAACTAATAGTCTTACATAAGGCAGTAACATCCACATATGTAGTTCCCCAACATTAGATGTGATTTATTTTTAAAAAGCAAATACTGACTAGTATTCCAATGTTTCTCTTCTCCCTCTGTTTCACTTCCTCAGTCAGCTAATGTGACCCCAGTCCTGACGGAGAGGGGCAATGGAGGGACAAACAAGGAGCACCCAATGAGCTCCAGTTGTTAGGACAGTGGCAGCTGGTTGTAATGCTGTACAATATAAAAAATCTATGGCTTTGTGTAACAAAACGTTAGGCTGGATCCATTTTCTGGGGTAGTTTGGGCAATTTTTAGGCATTTAGCCGAGGTATCTCTGGAGAACCCAGACGACACCCCAGGAACAATCAGTATGCCTTTTTGTACCTTAACACAAGGTATTATTATTATTATTATACAGGATTTATATAGCGCTTACAGTTTGCACAGCGCTTTACATAGGGTATGCATTAATGTAAAAAATGTCTTGAATTTAGGACCATTTTAAAGTCTGAGAGAAGCAGAAACTATGCTTTTTAGGAGTTTCGCTATGGCAACCTTTAATCTCTCATGACAGGTTTGTGTTAATATAAATTAAAGGAGAAAAAACATTTTATGTAACCTCTTGTCATTAAGAGACTAATAAAAGTATTAGTAAATGATCAGCTTGTAAAACAACCCATTCAGTTTAAAATTGAAATGAAAAGAAAAACATTTGTGTATAGATATAAAAAAAAATATATAAATATCTTTCTTTCCTTTTTGTATTAGTGATCACATTCCCTCTGTTCTCAGCTGCATAAGAGATGGGGGAGGAGAAGCAACAGCACACTGATATTACCAGTGAAAGGCTGTACAGTGGGGTGTGTCAGGACAAGCCTGATAATTGGAGGAGAGCACACTGAGTTCCCAGCTCAGCTAGAGAACTAACTACGCTATGCTCTTCTGCTTAGTGTGGTCAGTTTTTAAAAAGAAAGCACCAGGGATTTCACACAAAGGAAGCACTACAAAGAGAACATGATATCATTTCATACAAGTACATGGTACAGCAGGCACATATCATAAATATGAAATGCTGGGGTGACAAAACAAATGGCTTGACTTTAGAACCATTTTAAAGTCAGAGAGAGACAGAAATTATGCTTTTAAGAAGTTCAGCTATGACAACCTTCCTTTATCTCTCATGTCAAGTCTGCTTTAATCGAAAACAAAGGAGAACCCCCAATTTATGTAACCCAGGGGTGCCCAAACTTGAATAGCGAGGGCCACTGAAGCGACTTGGTACCCGTTTGCGGGCCACAATGAGTGGAAAGGTCGGATGACAGGTCTGTGTCCATGCTGCATATACAGAGCGGACACGGACACACCTGACGCTACTCTATGGGCCCACCAATTCAATCCGCCCAGACGGAAGGGGGGCGGTTGCCCTTCTGTTTTTGTTTTTTGCAGATCGGATTGGAGGTAAACGGGGTAAATGGACATAGAGGTGAATGGAGGGTCTGATTGGGTCAGACTGATTGTGTGAAAGGGGCCCAAGGCTGCATTCACACTGATGCGCCACGTTAGCTGCACTTTGCCATAGACTTCTATTATATCCTTTCTGAAAGCACACCAAACCCACAGGTAATAACAGAAGTCTGTGGCTCAGTGCAGGTAACCCATAGGTGCACTGCGCTGCAACTGCAGATCAGTTTGAAAGCAGACTAGTAACCAATGCAGAACAGACATGCCCACACTGTGATTTCAGTAATAAACTTACCTTTAATAACAATCTTCCATTCAGGTATCGCCAGCTGTTGCTGTCCCACGCAGAGTATATTAGGTATCGCCTGTGGCACGAGACGGCGCTATACAGGAAGCATTGGCTTATGCAGCTTTTTTCTGCAGCCGCTTCCTTCCTCTACCGCCGGCTTCATTCACAACACTGATGTTCTGGGATGGCGGGTCGGCAACCTGCGATCTGGGCTTGCCAAACCACCATCCCATCACCATAGCGGGCCACAACAGAGGGCTCTGCAGGACACATGTGGGCCCTGGGTCACTGGTTGTTGTAACATTTTCTCATTAAGAGATTATTCATTGCTTGCTTTTCTGCCAAAATGTCATGTGACATGAACTAATGTTGTGTCAATCTAGTCATCTATACAAGTCTCCTGTTTTTGTTACTAAATATAATAACTACCCACACACCCAGAGGATATTGTGATGAAATCCTGCCCAATTCTCTTTTTGCATACATCCTCATTATTATAATTTTTACTTTCAGTGAAGTCGGAACAGATACAGAAGTACTGGCCTGGATAATAAATTGTTAACAGTCATTATTGCTGCAGCTGGCATTCAGGAATTTGTAAACGTGGATAAGTGCAATCACCATTTGTGCCAATTTGATGCCCACACACAGCACAGACTGATTCTACGCCATCCTTTTGATTTACCTACAAATATGTAGCTTGACTGTCCACGTGACTGAACTCAAATTGAATGGATTTAGAAAGTCTTTTGAGCTACATTGTTGGTAAGGGTAAACTGTGGTTTACTTTTATAAACGATTATGCTCTGCTATCACAGCACCTCTCCTTACCTGAATGCTCATTTGGATTTTTACATTCCTGGCTCCTCCAGAGAGGGCTTCCTTGATTGTACTCTATGATACTTTTTTCATTTTTACTAAAGCCCCATACACACTATCAGTTTTTCTGCTGAGTTTTTTCTTCAGGTTTACCAAAACCATGTAGTAGAAGGGCCTGCCTGATTGCATACAAATTGAAACTCCTAAGGTTTGACCTCATATTATAAGGTTTTGGTAAATCTGAAGGAAAAACTGATAGTGTGTATGGGGCATTACAGTTACATTTTCAGGGCAAAGTCTCAGTGAACTAGTTTCTTCCACTAAGGTCCGTACTGCTTGGACCCTACAAGAAGAAGGTAGCTCCTCGAAAGCTTGTCCTGAAAATATAACGGTTAGTGCAAATAGAAAAAAGCTCAGCTGAGTTGTTGAAAGTGTGCCAATACAGCTACACTCACCTTAATATGATATATCATAAGACAAGTGAGAGCTTGTTGACTTAAACAAAAATAAATAAAAAATCTCTGTTATGTGGCTTTCACACCGAGCCGTGGGGGGCGTTGGCGGTAAAGCGTAGCTATTTTTAGCTATAGTGGCGCTAAAAGGGGTTAAATCCGTCCGCAAAACGCGTTTTGCCGGTGGTATTGCAGCGCTGCCCCATTGATTTCAATGGGGAGCAGCGGTGGAGGATCGTGAGTTCACCGATCCTTCACCACTCCAAAGAAACTGCTGGCAGGACTTTTGGTGACGCCCTGCCAGCGCACCGCTCCAGTGAATGGAGACGCTTTTTTTAGGCGCTATACAGGCACTATTTTTAGCGCTGTAGCGCTTGAAAAACGCTGGCAGTGTGACGCAAGCAGCTTGCTAAGGGGCACCCGAGCAGCTCGCTCCCGAGCCACTGCTCTGTGCTATGGGGGCACCCCCCCCCCTACTTTCTCCTCATTGGCTCACTGGCCATGATTGAGCCAATGGCTCATGCTGCTGTCTCAGCCAATGAGGAGGTGCAAAGAATGCATGTAGGTAAAAAAAAAAAAAACTCTGCCTTTGCGACCACCTTCCTTTATAGAATTGGTCATGTATTGTAGTGAAAGTCACATGGTTTGTACACATACGGACACATTTGTCGAGATGTTTACATGGACATGTGACTTAATCCGTCCATACTTGGATTGAATATCAGCCAGTTCAGCAGGGACCAGCCGAGGTTTGATTCATGAATGGGCAGGCTGATTGTACCCAAGTTGATCCATAAACCACTGGCAGTAATCATTGTGTACTGCAGTAACACTGCTAGAGGCATTCCCCCCATCGACACTGTCTGTGTTAATGGGGGAATCAAGTGATTGTCTTTCCTTTCACCCTTGGTGGAAGGAAAAAAATCACATAGTATATAGGCTTCCTTAAAGCAATTCGTTTTCTTCCATGATTTTGAGTGCCATTAGATGATAATAAAATAGTTAAATTGGAAAATAAAAATGATTGGCACTATCATCGTAGTAAGTAATGGGTTTTTGTTTTTATTTTCTGTAGTCCTTTTTGATGCAGTCTTTCAATTAACTACATTGGAGTTTGCCCTGAATTTTGCACTTCGTATGTCCTTGAACAAGTCAACATTGAAATGATGCCAGTATACAGTTACAGGTTAGCAAGCTGTGATTTGGCTGAGTTCCATTGAAAATCTTTCTGGTTGCATTGCACAGCTGCTATTATCATGTTAGCTTTTTGTACCTTTTATATTTGTAGGTGATTACAGTTTGCTTTATTTAAAACAATGGCTCAAGGGTAAGTTTGTGTAAAATACAATTAGAATCAGTACACTGCATTTTATAGACCAAAGCTGTTTGCATTGATAGACAAGCTAATATGCAACTCAAGATGTTGCACCTCAAAGATTTTGTTTCTTTGCCCACCCTCTCCATTTTATCAAGCTGACTAACTTTACATGTTACACTATATTGACCATCACACCTAATCTTGTTGGACATTACATTTCAAACCATGGACATTAGTATGGAGGTGGTTTTCCCCCTTTACAGTTACAACAGCCTCCACACTTCTGGGAAGGCTTTCCAGAGGATTTTAAAGTTTGGCTGTGGGAAATTGTGTCCATTCGGTCAAAACAGCTTGTAGGAGGTCAGGTTGGGATATTGGACTAGAAGACTCGGTTTACAATCAAGAGTTTCAATTTATTTTAAAATTGTTGAAAATTGTTCAATTAGGGATTGAGGTCAAGTGTATAGAACAAATAATGAGTCTGTTCCAGAAATGATTTATGAAGATTTAGGATCCACCGGAACTGCTGTAAACTCTAGACAGTCAAAGTCATGTTGTCCGACAGAGCTTTTGTCAACTGTTCCTTCACCAGGAGGCTGCTTAAGTAACCCAAATGAACTGTTGAACACCCAAGATACAAATGAGAGCCAAAGGGGCATGGCCACAAACTGGTAGCATATGGTCCTCACAGCAAAAAGTAGGACACATTTATGCACTGGAGAGATGGGGACATGCAGATACAAGCCAAAATGACAGACCAGATAGATTTTATGTAGAATTTCTGGGTTCAAATTAAGACATTCGAAGCGTTGACATCCAAGGTAAGGTGAATGCCCCTTTGGATTTGGGAATGGTAAACAGGTTGGAGTAAAATCTTTGAAACCTCCACAGGAACTGAGGAAATTACTGGTACATCTAAGTCCAGAAGACTTGGTAGGGCTCAATAGAGATCTGTAATTTGTATAGTGACAAAGTATAGGAAGGTTGAAGGTGAGAAACTAAGTAGCTTTGGTATACTGCCTCGAAAACCCATGTGTTGAAGATACAAGCTGTCCAAACATCCGCAAAGGTTAAAAAATGTCAACCCATTCTTAAAAGCGGGGGCACACCTTCATGCAGAGGAAGCCTTGTCTGAGAACTTGGTAAACTTTGAGTGCTAGATCTTGTGAGTGGACTAGGAACCAGGCTTAGAGGGTCTAAATGAGGGCTTCAAGGGAGTGCATAAAGTAAAGAAATGTTTATTAACAGTCAGACAGGGGATATCAGGTATATCAAGAGTCGAACTGAAGAGTTGATGTCCCTCAAAAGCCATGCAGATTAATTGCTTTTTACATAAGGGTTTCCATAGTCCACCACTTTGATTAAATTGCTCTACCCATAAGCACTGATATGAGACCTATGCAATGAATAAGTAGCTATCAGTAAACTATTACAATAGCAATTAAAACTACAGCTATTTGCTTTAAACATTCTGTAATCAAGGGGTCAACCACAGCACTGATGAAATCTCTTTTAAAGTATTTTGCCCAATCAGTCATAGTTTGACAAAGTAAAACCACCACCATTATGAGATAAATGGCATGGCCCTAGAAGGCAACTTCCAACCACTCACTGGTTAAGTAAGTAAAGACAGGTTCATCCTCTACTGGAATAGTAAGTGCTTTGGCAAGCTGAACGATGCCAAATCCACAATGGGAATAGACCACTTTTGAGCAAAAATCCTCCAGAAATGGGTACAAGGTCAATAAGCACTGGAAGGAGTAAACACAGGGGGGTTTATTTACTAAAGGAAAATCCACTTTGCACTACAAGTTCACTTGGAAGTGCAGTCACTGTAGATCTGAGGGGGACATGAAAGGAAAAT
Organism: Lithobates sylvaticus; assembly: GCA_028564925.1. NCBI lineage: Eukaryota > Metazoa > Chordata > Amphibia > Anura > Ranidae > Lithobates > Lithobates sylvaticus. Next base: position 71,055,076 of record CM053036.1, on the reverse strand, counting down.
AAAAAATAGCATTTTTTCTTGCACATGATTGGATAATAGAAATCAGCAGATCTTCTCCTCATTTCGATCTTCCCCTCCGATCTACAGCGACTGCACTTCCAAGTGCACTTGTAGTCCGAAGTGGATTTGCCTTTAGTAAATCAACCCCAGAGAGTCTTATCTTCATAGTGAAAGAGTTGGAAAATGGGTGCAATGAGACAGGCTTGCAGTCTCTTTTAACTTGGGAGTGATAGCAGTGGACCGTAACTCCTCAGGGACAAGTTTGTCAGACAGGGACTGGGGTGACTCTGGTCAGCGTCAGTAATTAACTGGATGATTGGGCCAAGGTATGGCATAACTGTAATAAAAAACCCAAAGGGCAAAGGAACCTGCCCAACCTCATGGAGCTGAAGAGGGCTCTGACGCTGGAATAAACTCTAGTTATAGAGGACAACATGATTCTAAACTGCAGATGTTGGCACCATCAGTAGGTGTGCTGTAAGCAGCCCCAGAGGTGTTAGTAGAATGTTAGCTGGGGACGCCAAGTACAGCAGGACTCTCTCCCCAGTGCCTATAATAGGACATATAAGGATCAGGGTTAGAGGCCAGGCCTCAGGTACTCACAAAACTCAGACAGCTGGTAGCAAATGAGGGTCAGATGGCTGGTCTGACCAAAGTCACTGAGTGGGAAGCAAGAACAAATACAAGACTGAAGTTCCACAAGGCTCTTTGCAAGCAGGAGCAGTGCCAGAGAGATGCTCCCTCATTGCTATATGGCAGGAAAGAGTGTGGCACACACAGGTGACATTTCACTCACTGGATGGGGTCAGCACTCTGTCCTACAGCATTGGCCTCTTCTACAGTGGATACCAGCAGGAAACAAGAGATTGTAAATACACTTAGAAACCTATATAAACAAGGTAGCTCCCAGTACTTGGTCCAACCTGTTCACACACAAAGTGAGTCTTCGGAGACAGGACAAGCTCTAAGGCTATGCCAAAGGTTCTTGACCTGGAATGCTCTCTGCAGCTAATTTTAACCAGAACAGAGTCTGGAAAGGGCCCATTTGCAGGGCACAGTGACGCAGGGTTAATTCCAGGCAACCCCCACAACCAACACTCCCAAACCCAGGCTGAAGACAGCCATGCAAGATAGCTGCAATCGAACAGAAAAGTTCCAGCAGCTATGTAGAGAAGAGTCTTGATTGAAGAAAATAAAAAAGTGTCAGCAAAAATAGGTTTCTCTTTACTCTTCAACATAGGAGAGCTAAAGAAAAGACATCCATGCTGGTAGTAGAAGAGGTGTCTCCTCCGAGCCCGTAGAGACACCTCACTCGCCACTGCTGACCCCAAGCCTTGATCCAGGAGCAGGGAGGACACTTGGCTGTGAAAACCCTCCGGCCCCCTGGTCTCAGCAGCTGCCCTCAGATGAGCCAGGATGAAGTCGATGTCGGCCATTGTGAGGAATGCCAGCAGCATGGAAACTGCTTCCTCCTTTCTGCCCCAGCCTCTGCTGCCCGGAAGTCCCACCTCCCCTTAAATAAACAATGCCCCTCCCACTCTGCCTTTACCAAGCTGTACCATCCCCTTCCTGCAAACTTCCCTGATTTTAACCATTTGTTGTCTCCCCTCTACACACTGTCATGACCGGCCCTGCACTACTTTCTCTTTTTTCTTTTTGCTCCAGGCCTCACTTAAACACACTTAGATATTGGCAGCACCATTTACCCTCCCCCAATTCTAATACAATAAAATAATGTACCTGCCTGCTCACAGTCTTCTTTAAAATATACACTGAGCTGCTCAGTATACATTCTGTCACAGTGCCTGTGTGTCGGAGTGACTGTGCATTTGCATGAGTTAAGACATCCTGTGCCAGCCACTAAACTCTGGTTTAACCTCTTTACGCCAACCTAACACAAATATGCGGCTCAACTGGCCTTTGCTTTTTTTCTGTGGGGCCAAACATTTTTGTATCTCCCTTTGTGCTGGGAGTGCGCCACATGGCTCGCTCCTAGCACAGAGACTGGGTTCTCCCGGAGAACCCCGGGACCTGTACTAACGATCGGGACTTGGAACTCCCAATACTGGGTCACCTAATTGCTGTGATAGCCTCTGTTTGGCTATCACAGTGATCAGTCACTGTGAAGCCCGCCCCCTGTGTTTTCTCTCCTTGCAGAGTTAAAAAAAAGTGTGTGTAAAAAAAAATAAAAAATAATAATACAATAAAAAAATACCTAGATCAAGGTTTGATCTGTGTGCTATAACAGCCGCTAGCAATAATCGCGTGTAAAATCTGTCAGGCTGGTTGTACCCAAGTTGATCGATCAATCAACTTGGGTCCATTCAGCCTGCCCATACATGGTGCAAATCTTGGTTGATTCAAACTGTTTTTAGGTAGGTTTAAGATGTTGAGCATCTTTTGAAGCTTCAAGCTTTGAGCTACAAAACACACAGGCTATGGGAGATTGCCTTGGAATCGCCGCTGGATGGATCAGACGGTCGTTGAGTGAGTCCACGTGGGCAGCCTACACCAAGGTATGGCAGGAATGGTTGGGGTTGGTTCGGCAAGCTGGAGTGAAACAGGACAGTCCGGAGGTGAGGCTGCTGGTTGCTGGTTCTTTATTTCATTTCCAGGAACATGGAGCGAGGTGGGTCAGTGTCTGCCATCAAGCGGAAACTGGCTGGCTTGGCTTTTTTCTTCAAACTATGGGGCATGGCGGATTTGATGAAGGATTGGATTACACACAATACACCTCGCACTCCTTTCTGCATCGGGATGGCCACGGAGGCCGCCTGATGCAGGTTGGATGAGGCGGCCGTAAAACAGATTGGTAGATGGCAATCCAAGTGATTCCGTACATACATTCACCCACAGCTGTTGGTGGATTAGATGTTGAAGGAGAGGGAGGGATAGTAGTGGGGTGGTTGTCATTCTGTGTTCTCTTTTTCTTTCATTTCATTTCTTATACCGTGGTGCTTGTTTGTTCTTTTATTGCAAATGGAGTGCACATACGCCTCGTCTGGATTATGGGCCATTCATATGTTTTTTGGGGGGCCAGGCGAGCAGATGTTAGACCAGATGGCAGACAGCTGGGTATTTCTAAGAGGGATGCGTGTAGTCGCTGGTTGGGGATACCTGGGATGATGTGGAGTAGGGTTGTGCCAGAGGAGCATCATTTTGCACATCTGACCGGCCGCCTGACATTTTATTACTTTATGTTGGCGGGAACGATTTGGGGGTCCGGTTTATTAGAGAGCTAATTATGGACGTCAAGTCTGATTTCTTAAGGCTCCGCACGGACTTTCCTGACATGCTGGTGTTGTGCTCCGACATTGTTGCTCGGAAAATTTGGCGCCTGGCACGATCAGTGGCGAGGCTCAATAAGGCTGTCATAAAGGTGAACAAAGTAGTGGGTAAATGTATTACTCAGAATGGGGGCATAGTCATCCGACACATGGAGTTAGAATTGAATACCGGTCTGTATCTCCGAGGAGATGGGGTTCACTTGTCAGTAGTGGGGATTTTTGGGGATTTATGGTCGCTGGGTCTACAGGACAGGGTGCAGCGGGCCCTGCAGGTTTGGAGGGGCCCTTAAGGGTAAGGTGTTATATTTGCTGGCTGTGGCAGTGTTTTGGTCTTTTATGGTGTCAGAAAACATACGAGATGGAAGTGTTGGGGACTCATCGGTAGTATGTGCCCCTCTGGTGTATTCCAGTTAGAACGGTTAGCTGTAATACGGTAATGGTTGCACTGCGGGAGGGGGGTTGTATCCGAGCTGGTGTGGTATGGCTGGAGTCCTATCATGGAGAAAGGTCCTGCAGTGTAGTGGTGGCATATGTGTTAAGTTTAGGGGTGCCGTCAAAGACCAACAGACTGAGTGATTGATAGTTGTTGTTTTACAGATCTTTATATGTTAAAAGTTTTGAAATATTGATATTTTGTTAATAAAAAGGCTGCTATGGACATTTATACTCCAAATTCAGGTGTGGTCTCGTTAATTTAGATAATGGTAAGGGGGATTGTGGCGTATGATTGGTTGGACAGTATAAAGAAGGTTGGGGACATCTGGGCTACACTGGTGACTCCAATAGTGTCAAAATAAAAATCCTAATGACTCCTCATTAATGTGAACCTTCATACAAAATACATCAAATCTGATCCCTATAAGGTGTAATATGCTTAATTTGTGCAAACATATACAAAAAAGACCATCAATTGATACCTCAGGTCTTGATAACAAATGGGATAGCCTCCTCCACAGCGTGTTTAGATCATGAGATTGACAGATTGACACTCATAGCGTAAATCCGATAAATTTATTTTTTTCAATCAATTAAGCAGGTTCCTATTTAAAAAACAAGCACTATAATAGTGCCATTGACCCTGACAATATAATATCCGTGGATCTGGGATAACTTGCGTTCCACAGGCCGAGTAATCAGAAACCGTAAGTGATGTAATTGTGCTCCAAGCTCCGCCTGGGAGTCCTTTTGACTCTGACAGGTCCGTCATTGCACAGTGAGTGGAGACGGACCTTTCATCCACCTGCTCAGCGGGGATCAGTGGATTGATCCCCCCCGCTGAGCAAATTGGAGTACGACGGGCGGACCGCCCGTGTGAAGGAGCCCTAAACCTTAAGACACTCGCAAAAATGCTCATTCAATGCTAATTTTAAAAGGCCTGTAAGGCTGGATTCACACCTATGCATTTTTAAGTGCTTTTTGCATTTTGAAGATTTGCACTACAGTCCATTTAACATGGTTTCCTATGGAACACGTTCTGTAGTGCAAATCAGCAAAATGCAAAAAGCACTAAAAATGCATAGGTGTGAATCCAGCCTTAAACAAGCAAAGACGCTTAGCTAGAGTTGCCACCTCATCCCTTTAAACCTGAACGCCTTTGAATTACACAGGCACCAAGTGAGTTTGCCACCTCATCCCTTTAAATCCGACCGTGTGTACGCTCCATCGGACCAACTTTTTCCAGGTTTCATCTGACTTTTGTTGGCTGTGCGAACGGACCAACTTTCTGCCAACAGTCCGATGGACCAAAGTCCGACCGTGTGTACACAAAACCAACGGACTTTTGTACAAAGTACAAACACGCATGCTCAGAACCAATGATCAGACAACAATATAGAAATTGACCAAAGGTGGCGCTGGAGTATTTGAACGTCCTCTTTTGAAGTGTTGTCAGTACGTTGAAACGTCACTACGTTCATGTTTGTTGCCTAAAAAGACAGATCGTGTGTATGCAATACCAACTTGGGGCCAACGCCCTTTGGACAAAAATCCACGGGAAAGTTGGTCCACGGTCCGATCGTGTGTATGAGGCTTTATTGCCACCTTAATCAGCCACAGAACCTGTGTAATTCATATGTGTTCTGGTTTAAAGGGATGAGGTGGCAACCATACGCTTAGCTCAGGTGTGAGTGCACCTTTAGGATTCAAACTACGAGAGCCACTCTACAAAGTTTGTTTATCCAACCTGCTATCTTTACAAAGTTTACCTTTGGAAAAGCAAATGAAACTTTCTTCCTGGTTTACTGCTGAATATATTACGCCTAACAACAACAACAAAAAAAAAAAAATCCTAAACTGTATAAGAAATAAAACCTACACCTTTTAATAACATGGTTGTAGGTGGAAGCCAGCCAGGCCAGGTACAGGTGCAGCCTGACGCCCAAGGAGAAGGAAGTCCTGACGGCTTGTCTAGGAGTATTCATGAACTGGATGGGCTGAGAATTGTAGTCATGTGACAAAACAGAAACTTGAGACTTGACTGTGTGATCAGACAAGTTTTACTTCTCATGTGAGATGAGTATGTGGGTACTACAGGCTGCACAGAGCAAAGCATACAGCCAAACCGTCTATGGGATTTCCACAAAGCACATGAGAGCTGCGTGAGGGGCTCAGGAACACCCAGACACACATGGTCCTCATTGGAATTGTCCGATACAATGGAGAAAATCTCTAAGATCACAGGTCCAGCTGGAGAGAAGTTCAGGTGAGGTTTGCATTGAAGTTCACATTTCTCCTTGCAGCAGTGAAGGACTATGTGAGACAATTTTTAATTGCTTAGTATCATAAGCATAAGCGTAAACTGGGGGGGGGGGAATGAAATAAAAAAAAAAAATTGAGTTGAGATTGAAAAATTTAAACACTAGAAGAGTTTAAGAAAAAGAAACTGTCAGGAAGGAGGAAATGTCAGGAATCAGAATCTAATATGTACAGCCTTGAGGAAATAAGGGAAATGCTTGTAACTTTAAAATGCGTGTAAACTCTACTCTAAGGCTTCATGCACACTGGGCTTTAAAAAAATGTTTGTTTAGACGAGTTTAGGTTAATTTTTACGTTTTTTTCTGCCAGAAAGCTTCAATCAGAAACGCAAACCAGAAATGTTTTATTTTTTTTTGCCTCTAAACGCTGGGCTTTAAATATGCCTGTAATTGTCCTAATGTGTATAGACACATAGGATACCATTGATCTGCTCCTACAAGCAGAACACAAAACACCTGTAGAAGCAGCGATTTATTTATTTATTTTTGTTTGTTTGTTTGCTTTTTTTTTTTATTTTTTTTTTTTTATTTTTTTTTTTTTTTTTTGTTTTATCTATTTTATTTTTTTATTTTTTAAGCAAGCGTGCATGGAGCCTTATGGCCTGTACACACGATCCGAATATCGTACGACAGATCGTACGACCTTTTTCGCTTAATAGTCGCAAGAATTTGAAAAGGTAAATAAAATCACAAAAATTCTCGTACGACAGAAAAAAAAATCGGAAGTGATGTCATGTGTTGTAATGTATTTGTATTGTATTTTCGGATGCCAACTATACTGACTAAACGAAAATCATATGAGGAAAATTTTCGTGCTTGTCCGGTCGAATAATATCGGATGAACTGTCGTGATCGGCTCTCGTAAGTGGTGTACACACGATCCGAAAATCGTATGATTCTTCTTTGGAAGACAGTTTTCGTACAATATTCGGATCGTGTGTATGGGCCATTAGGGTCTGTTCACACCAGTGCCTTAAAAAACGCACATTAAAAGCATATAATGTTTTTCTTCTTCCTTTTTTTTTTTTTTTTTTTTTTTATTACGTTAAAATATAAAGCAACAGAATACTTTTTTTTTTTGTGAATTTTCTTCCTGCTGGCAGATGGGAAATACAGACAAAAGCCCTTAAAATAGCACAAACTAAAACGCATTTTTAGTGCTTTTTCCATGCATTGCTATTGACTATAATGTAATGCACGTTTTTACCAAAAAGTGCAAAAGATGCAGCAAGCAGGAGTTTTCAAAAATGCAATGAACTGTTCTCAAATGTGAACAGCTTCATAGATTTTAAAGTGGTGCTAAACGATATCCTTATTCTCAAAATATAATCCATGCACATACTTAATAGCCCTTTAACCACTTCAGCCCCAGAAGGATTTGCCCCCTTCCTGTCCTGGCCATTGTTTGCGATGCGGTGCGTCACTTTAACTGACAATTTGCGCGGTCGTGCGACTTTGTACCCAAACAAAATTGATGTCCCTTTTTTTTTTCCCCCTCCACACAAATAGAGCTTTCTTTTGGTGGTATTTCATCACCTCTGCGGTTTTAATTTATTGCACTATAAACAAAAAATAAAAAAAGCGTAAATTTTGAAAAAAGCACAATATTTTCTTCTTTTTGCTATAATAAATATCCACAAAAAAAAAAAGTCTTCATCAGTTTAGGCCGATATCTATTTGTTTACATATTTTTGGTAAATAGCGTGTACCAAATAGGGGAAATATTTATGGCATTTTTTTTACTAGTAATGGCGGTGATGAGCGATTTTTATCATGATTGCGGCGGACAGATTTGACACTTTTGACACTTTTTTGCAACCAGTGACATTTATACAGCGATCAGAGCTAAAGATAGCCACTGATAACCCCTTCCCAGCCAATGGCATTTATACAGTTAACACTAGGGGGCAATCAAGGGGTTAACTGTGTTCCCTAGGTGTGTTCTAACTGTGGGGGGATGGGACTGACTACTTAGTAGGAGAACACAATCTGTCTCCTCTCCCCTGAGAGAACTGGGATTTGTGTGTTTACACAAATAGATCCCGGTTCTTGTTCTGTCACGAGCAGCGATCAGCCCGCCAGGCACGCGCTTTGGCTCCAGGGACATGCTGCGGGCGTGCACGCCTGCTAAAGCTTCTTAAAGAGCCAGCGTACAGCTACGACGGCTCACGCAGGGGAGCCAACTTACCGCAGTATAACTGTGCCGACTGGTCAGGAAGGGGTTAATCTATTTTTCATTGAATTGTTTCTTTCTTTGTTTTTCTGCTTTCTTGTTACATCCTCTGTGAGTTTCCAAACATCCCTTCTCCCCCCCCCCCCCTCACTTCCATTTGTTTGGAATGAGCAGCACAGGTTAGTTGGGGTCATGTGCACTGCCCTGTGCTACAAATCCCATAGTACTTAAAGAGGAACTGCAGTCTGCTCACATCATTTGTAATAAAAACATCTTTGCCATTCTGAAGCTTCCCTCCAACCACTTAATATATTTTTTTATATATACTGTGATTCTGTACTTGCCAAATATGCTGCAGAAATCTCCCTTCATTAAGTCTGGCTGCATACATTTTAACTGTGGACAGCTGAAGTTGCTGCCTGTTCACTTCCTGGATTTACACAAACACACCTCCAGCTCTGCAGCTCTCATTGGCCCTCTTATGACTCACCCCCCCCCTTCCTGGCAAACTCTCACAAGAGTGAGAGAGCTGTGTATGATGTCATAATAGGGTTGCAACCTGTCTGGTTTTGACCCGAACAGTCTGGGATTTGACTGCTGTGTCCGGGTTTCCCTCTGCCTCAGACACGGACACCAGACTGCCGACAGGGGGTACCAGGGCCTCCTGTAGGGGGCCCAAGCACACGGGGGATTGGATCAGTGGGGCAGGGGACAATTACAGAGGAGACAAACTGGGAGAGAGAGAAAAGTCAGGTAGCCGCTGGTGCAGTAATTTTTCCTTTGATTAAATGTTTAAAAACAAACAATCTGCATTGCACTCACACATGTCAGAGCGGTCAGCATATCACAGTCTGTGAAATCCACTATCACCATTCTCCCAATCCATGCTGCTCTGATCACTGAAGGAAGCTGGTACAAGGATACAGAGAGCCGCGGGGAACTCCAGTGACCTGTCAGCCTCTGATGATGGAGGCGTGGTTAAGCCTTAAACGCTCTGATTGGTCACGGTGTCCCAGGCTATCTGACAGGTCACTGGAGTTCCCCACGGCTCTCTATATCCTTGTATCGGCTTCCTCCAGTGATTCAGCGATCAGAGCAGCGTGGATCGGGAGAATGCTGACAGCGGATTTTAGACTATGATATGCCGACCACTCTGAAATGTGTGAGTGCAATGCAGATTGTTTGTTTGTTTTTAAACATTTAATTAAAGCAAAAATTACTGCACCAGCAGCTACCTGACGCTTCTCTCTCTCCCAGTTTGTCTCCTCTGTAATTGTCCCCTGCTGCCTGGGTCCCCCTGTGTGCTTGGGCCCTCTACAGGAGGCCCGTGGTACCCCCTATTGTGGGAGGGTGGAGGAGGATTTGTGCTGGTAGGGGTAGAAAAGGATTTGTATTAGGCGAGGGTGAGGATAAGTGCTGGAATGAGGAAGAAGGGGGGGATTGTGCTAGGACTGGGATTTAGGGGATAGTGGAGTTGGACTTGTGCTGTGGAAGATTTGTTTTGGGGGGGTGGGTTCTGGGAGGAGGGGAATTGATTTTTGCTGGCGGGGGGTGGACGGTGCGCATAAAGAATAATGCTGGATTTTTTTTTTTCAGGAGAGAGAGTGGGGCTTTTTGATGAATGGGTAAAGTGGGGGAGAATATTGCTCTCGGAGGGAATTTCGCACTCTTCTTAGCCCTACAATGTGCGTTACACACCCCTGACCCCTGCACACGTATTGTTTTGTACTCATGACTTCTAATATGTATTAAACACTCCCGTCCCCTGCATTCTGTGAATAAGATTTACAGGTTCCATTTACACATAGGTGTTCCAGATCGCAGGCGGAATAGAAACGTCTTTTGGGCGACAGGCATCCCACGATTCTGTTTGCAGGATTTCGCAGCGATTTGTAGGGGGGCGACAATTGCAGCAAAATTGCACCACGATTGAAAGTAACAGGATCACAAAGTGTCCCGCAATTTACGGCTTATCGGAAATCGAGGGGGGAATTGCGATCTGGAACTCCGAAGTGTGAATGGAGCCCCATTTTGGCTACACACATTGTTCTCTGTGGCGCACTGAGCTGCATTACTACTCTCCTTGGAGCACCCAAATGTGTCCCAGGTCTTTAACAATATTATAGTGCATACTAAAAAAAGATAACTTGCTGTGTGCCGCTAAAATGTTCAGATTTGGCTTGAAGAAAAGGTGGCAACCCTATGTCATAAGCCTAGGCTTTTTACCAGACAAGAATCAGGAAGTGGGCTGGATAAGGTATTCACTGGCAGAAAAAAAAAAATGTTACTATCCAAAGTTAAAACAACAAGGGCAGAATATTTATTAGATGGAAAGATACAAAAATGACTGAAGGTCACCTTGTAATAACCCATTCAGTTTAAAATGAGAAATGAAAGGCAAAACATATTTGTATAGATATAAAAAACATTATAAATACCTTTTTTTTTTTTTTTTTTTTTATTTATTTTTTTCTGGTTATTTTTAATTTTTTTTATCACATTCCCTCTGCTCTCAGCTGCATAAGAGCTGGGGGGAGTTTAAGCCGCAGCACACCAAGCTTCTCAGTGAATGGCTGTGCAACAGGGGCATGTCAGGACAAATCTAATCTATGGAGGAGAACAGGCTGATTTCTCAGCGTAGCTAGAGAACTGACCACGCTGTGCTCTCTGCGTAGTCAGTTGTTTTCAATAGACATCTGTGCATGACCCCACAAAGATGTCTTTCAAGTCACCCCTGAAGTCGGATTGAAATGGTTTCAGCGGTTTCAGATGAACTTGCCCTGTTTCAAAGCCGTATTCAGTGTAAACGAGGGCTAAAACCTAGACGCTGATTGGTTACCATGCACAGTTGCACCAGATTCTGTGTGCACCAGTTTTAGTAAATTTCCCCTAGGGGGGCGTCTTCCTGCATTCAGTGGGACCATGGAGAACAGGTGTAGTCACCCTCTAACAGGAAGTCTGATCACAGCAACAAAAGAAGAAAAGGGATTTGGAGGAGGCTGAGAGTAATAGAAGGGAACATTTGGAGAATGCATACTTGAATAGAATCTTATTTTTATTTTATTTTTTAACCAGAGTTTTTAGTGGGAGGCATAGGATGCCTTAACATGTGCAGGAGTTCGGTCATCCCGACACACAAGCACTGCGACGGAATATATACTGAGCTGCGCATGCACAGCTCAGTGTGTATTTTAAAGAAGACTGTGAGCAGGCAGGTAAGCTTTTGCTGTCTGTATTTTGCATGGCTCTTCCCTAATAAACAGCCTGCCTACTCACATATTTTTTAAGCAAAGACGTAGTTCTGCTTTAAAAATAACAGGGGGAACGTTCAAGAGAAGAAAATTATTTGACAAAAGAGTAGTGAATGCTTGGAACAGACTTCCACCAGAGGCAGTAAGTCAATCAACAGTATGTGAATTTAGGCATACTCTTGGGATAAACATAGGTCTAGCAATCTTGATGAATCACTTAATCTTTTCTGCCATCAGTATGTTTCTATGTAACAGGTTAAGCTCTTTCTACTGATTAAAATCTTGTGAGTCTTAAAAGGGAAGTATCCTTCTTCTATGGTTAGAAGAGTCAGTCTGCTCATAATATATTGGTTTATAGTACGTATATTTTGGTTATATAATACACATCCCAGCATAACTCATTAAACCAACTGAGTTGTCTGCAACTGAGGTCCCATGTCAACCAGTGGTGGCTGGTGCTCAAATTTTTAATTTTTTTTGGAGGGGGGCGGGGCGGGGGGAGCGCAAACAGAAAAATTCTGAAAAGAAAACATCAATTGCAGCCTCACTGTGCCCATCAATTGCAGCCTCGCTGGGACCCTAAGTTCGATACCACATCGGAGGTACAGAGTCAGAGCCATTCGCAGCTAAAAAAAATAAAGTTAAAACTCCATCAAAACCACTTGATTGACGTATGGAGGGTACAGCACCCAAACTCGAAGGACTACTCATTTTATTCCCCGGTACATGGCACGCATTCACGGCTAGACTACTTCCTGGTCGAGAATAAAATGCTGGAGCAGGTAATGGCAACGCGGATCGAGATAACGACCCTCTCGGACCATGCTCCGGTGTCGATGGTTCTGAAGGTTGCTGGGATACAAAGGCCACCATTTTACATGGTGTTTAAACGACAGCCTCTTAGCAGATGTCCCTATAGAAGAGACTATAAGAGGGGAAATTAAATCTTTCTTTGAAATCAACGACACCGGAGAGACGTCGATTGCCTCACTTTGGGAGGCACATAAAGCTTATATCAGAGGGATTCTTATCTCGATCGGTGCCGGCAAAAAGAGAGAGAAATGCGAATATATGTCTCGGCTTACGGAAGAGATTCATATACTCGAACAGGAGCATAGAAGAGGTAGCGTTCAATGTCGGGATACCTTTCATAGATTGATAAACAAAAGAGAGGAACTAAAAATGATTTTAGAACAAGAGTCAAGGAAGTGGTTTCCTAAACTAGCTAAAGAGAGACATCAATGGGGAAATAAGTCTAGCAAACACTTGGCAAGAACACTTAAAAAGAAGAGAGAAATTAATTATATAGAGAAAATTAAAAATCAAACGGGAATAATGCTTAATTCTACTAAAGATATAGCTAATGTGTTTAAAATGTACTATGAAGCTCTCTATGACGTAAAAACAAAGGGGCTGCAACTTCAGGTGCCAGGTGTAGATTGTCAGGACTTTGTAAAGAATAGTTCCCTGCCCTCATTGGCTTGGGCCGATAGTTTGAATATGGATAGACCCATAATAGAGGAGGAAATTTTATGAAGCTTTAAAGACTTCTCCAGTAGGTAAGAGTCCGGGATCGGACGGTTTTACCCTGACCTATTATAAATGCTATAAAGATTTACTTGTCCCTAGAATGTGCCGGTATTGGAACGGGCTTGGGGTGGACTGTCTAATGGGAAAGGAAGCCCTATTGGCATCGATTACATTAATACTGAAGGAGGGAAAGGATAAAACATTGTGTTCTAGTTACCGCCCCATAGCCCTTCTGAACGTTGACACTAAACTATTTGCGAAAGTCTTGGCTAATAGACTGAAAGCTCATATGACCGAATTAGTACATCCTGACCAGGTCGGGTTTATACCAGGAAGAGAGGGGAGGGATAACGGGATTAGGGCCTTGCTGTTGCTCCAGGCTGCTAGGCTTGGGGAGGTCCCCAGTCTGTTCCTGTCAATGAATGCCGAAAAGGCCTTTGACAGGATAGACTGGGGACGTATGATTACTACACTAGAGGCTATGGGAGTAGGTCCGAGAATGATCAGCTGGGTAAAAGTCTTATACGATCATCCACAGGTAAGGGTTAAGGTTAATGGGGTGCTTTCACCCCCCTTGGTTATGAGAAATGGCACACGTCAGGGATGTCCCTTGTCCCCTCTTCTTTTTGTTCTATCTTTAGAACCTCTACTATCTACTATACGGAAGGCTATCGATATAAGGGGGATAAGTGTTGGGGGCGAGGAGCACAAGATGGCGGCCTTCGCTGACGATGTGCTGTTTTTCATAACTAACCCTCGGATTACTTTACCAAATCTCTTGAGGACATTGAAAACATATGGTCATATTTCAAATTTTAAAATTAACCTCACTAAGTCGGAGATTCTTAATATTAACATTAATCAAGTCGAAGTTGCTCGACTGACAAAAGAGTTCCATTTTCCATGGAAAGCAAATATTAAGTATTTAGGAGTAAAGCTCTCAGATACCCTAAGGAAAATTTACTTAATAAATTATCTCCCCCTTCTGAATGAGATTAAAAATGAAATAAAAAAGATGACATCATGCCCTCTTTCTTGGATGGGAAGAATTAATGCAGTAAAAATGATTATAGTCCCAAAAGTCAACTACAAATTTCAGATGCTCCCACTTTCGTTGCCCCAAGCTTTCTTTGGAATATTGAAAAGGATTATTTCAAAATGTATATGGTCCAATAAGAAGCCTCGCGTAGCTGCAGCGACTTTGTCTAGGGAAAAAAAGCAGGGGGGGTTAGCCTGTCCCGACTTCGAGAAATATTTTAGCGCAGTTGCACTTTCAAGGGTAATGGAATGGACAAAGGAGGGATGTAATAAGAGATGGGTAAATATTGAAAATTCACCAAGTAATGTACATTTGGGTCACGTTATCTGGAATCCACCAAAATATAGGATAGTGGGTGGAAGGGCACATGGAATTACACGGGTTACACTAAGAGAGTGGGATAGGTCATTTAGGAATAATAAATGAGAATATAATTCCCCTTTTGTTGTATTTAAAAAATAATATTTTTTTTACACCAGGTAGGAGTGAACTTTGGGGAAATTGGATCAAAAAAGGGGGGGGCACAGTTGGGAGATATTATTAAACAAGGAAAAATAGTCACGTATCACGAGTTAAGTAAGAATTACAGGGAAAACTATTCCGGAGGACCCGTGGACGGTACTGTTTCATGGGACCGATACCCCCATGAGACAGTACAAGTCGTCATTAATCCCTATTTGTTTTAAATGAGACCAAAAACGTAATCCCTAAGAAATGGCTGGACCCGGAGAGTCCGCCGATAGGGGAGTGGATTGCTAGAGTTAATATACAGCAAAAAATGGAAGGATTTGAGCTCCATAGGGAAGAAGGTGAAAAAGTGGACGAAGGGGTGGGAAAGTGGGATGGTTGGGATACCTTTAGAGAGTCTTGGCGATATGTGTAAGAAATAACAAGATAGAGGGTGGTTTTGGAAGCTCCTATGGGTGTACCACTTGAAAAATTAGTCTCTTCTCTTGGATATATTAGTATATTTGATCTCTAGGCAATTTGCCTGAAATACCCGCAATTCGATTGCAAGGCATGGACGGGGGGGTAGGGGTGTGGGGGGGGGGTTGTAAAGTGTTTCCACAATGCATGGGCCGCCACTGATGTCAACTGACCTTCCATGCCCACTAAGAAGAATATTTGTCTACCTGTCAAATGTATTTTTACTTTATATTATGAAGAAATGGTGTCTGTGTATAGAGAGCAGAGAGGTCAGGGTGCCATGTCAGGTGTACAGGAGAAAGAGGGGGGGTTTCAAAGTCACTGGCATCCAGCAAAATCAATATTGTTGGACATAATAAGTATAACTATGGCCAAGGCTTTATTTTTTGTTTTGGACAGAGCAGGGGAGACTTGTAACCTATGCTATCTGAAGCCTTACTGAGGAGATTTCTCCTTGCTTCCGGTTACAGTGACAACATTGTCAGCTGGACAGAAATTGAGAAAAAAAAACTGTGGATTTTGAACATAATGGACGTTCAAATGCCCAGCTGTTCTTCTATTGCTTTTCTTCTGCATCTTACCCCCATGTCGATTAAAGGGTATAAGCATTATCTGTTGCTACATCTTCTAAATGCTGTAAAGAGTTGCATCCCCTTTTTTTGGAAACAAACTGCCCCCCCCCCCCCACCTCCAACAGCTTATGGTTTAAGATGAAAGAAATCAAGCATACTGAGGAAACCTTTTGCCTCAGCAAATGGGAGGAGCGTTTCTGGAGTGTTCTACTGGACCTGCTTCATCGCAAATCAGGATATCATGGGCTCTGAAGCATGAAATGACACGATGATCTTTACAGAATAGCCGGGGACCCATTCTTCTCTTGTTGCATAATATAATAATATATAAATGACATAATGTGTAATAAGTAATCTTTGTCCTACCCCGCCCCCTTTATTTTAATTTTATTTTTTAACCAATTTTTAAGTGGTTGCACAGGAAGTTGATGGTCTGGGTTTTTTATTGACACCTTAGGTACAGCTGTCTAACGAAACTGCCTTTCTACAGTTGTTTTTCCTCCATTACAGACCTGCAGGTCCATTTAAGATTAACATGTTACAGTATATGCAACTGCTTACACTTTATAAATCAAGGTAATCAACTTATTTTTGTGTATGAATCCTATGGACCACAAGAAGTGTTTCTCTTGTATAACCTTCAAATTATAAATAAAGAATAAAAAAAACAGTGGCTAAGTGTTTAGCTCTTCTGCCTAGAAGAACTAGGGTAGTTGATTTGAATCCCAACCATGGCATCACCTGCCTGGAGTTTGCATGTTTTTGCCTGCATGGGTTTCCCCCTGGATACTTTGGTTACCTCCCACACTCCAAAGACATGCTGGTAGGCTAATTGGCTCCTGTCTAAATTGGCCCTAGTATGTCTATGTATGAATGTGAGTTAGGGACCTTTTGATTGTAAGCTCCTTGAGGGCAGGGACTGAGGTGAATGTACAATATATGTTTGTAAAGTGCTGCATAAATTGACGGCGCTCTAATACCTGTAATCCATTTATTTTGGATTCTGCCACTGTACTTGAAGCCGCACTCCTAGGGTCATATAAAAGTTTAAAATTCCTGTTATACAACGGAACCTGCTCTGCTCTCCCCTTTATTGGATCTATTAGAAGCTACTGTCAAGTGTAGGAACAAATTCAAAAACCCCTCCTGTCCTAACACAACTTGTATTTTACCTGCTTCTCCTCTTTTTGGCTGAACCCCCACCTACCCCAGTTTAACATTCTACCGGGGCCATGGGCCACCAAGGGTATAAAACTCCTGGGAGATCTTGTTCAGGGAGGTTGATGACAGGCAGTGACGTACAACACTACGACGAAAATTAAGTTCAGTGCTTCCGAGCATGCGTCTAATTTTTTCCAAGCATGTGTCAGAATTTTGCATGTCGGAATTGCCACAGACAATCGGAATTTCCAATAGAAACTTTTTCCGTTGGAAAAATTGAAAACATGCTCTCAATCTTTTGCTGGCCGAAATTCGTCCAGCAAAAGTCCGATGGAGCCTACACACGGTCGCATTTTCCGATGAAAAGCTCTCATCTGTCTCTTGCTCGAATTTCCGATCGTGTGTATGCGGCATTAGAGTTGGTGGAAGGAATTGCTCCTGCCAAGACTCGCAAAACAGTGCTCACTATCCTCTTATTCTATGCCAGTAAGGCCGTAATAATTCACTGAAAAAAAAAACAGCTGCACCCACCTTGGCTTTTTGGAAAGCCTTGGTCAACAACATGGTTCCATATTACAAAGCCACCTAACTATAAATAGGGGCTGCCCCAAAATTTGACAAAGTATGGCAGAGTTGGTTATCCATCCCTTCCACTGATGCCTGAGCGAAATTACATCTTGGTTGCTGTCATGAAAAAGTTGATCTCATGCAGCCCTTCTTTGTGCTTTAAATGTATGCCCTAATGGTCTGTGCTATCTAAATTGTACCTGCCTTTTCTAGTATAGCCTCTGACATTTAACGTACAATTCTATGTATATATGAACATGTAGTGATGTACTTTAGATGTCTGGGGATGGATAATATTGATGTTACTCTGTTATGACCAGCTGTGTTTATCAATTCTGGATTCATCATTGTTGGTGTGAGGTCACTGCAGGGGGAGCGGAGTAGGGAAGGGGGGAAAGGGGTTGGGGAAAATTAATTCTATCTTTTGTATTTTTGGTTGTTTGTATCTTCTGTACTGGTTATTGTAATTATTTGCTTTCAAGGCCCTGGCCAGCAGGCATATTGTAACTTTTTTATATATTTGACACATTTGTGGGTGCACTGTTATGTATCCTAACTGCAAAGGAGGTTGAAGGTTTATTGTTATGCTGTTGCCCAGTCTGGTGCCAATTCAGGGGATAGAGTGGTATTTTTGTGGTATCATGTACACCACAGTAACTGTCAGGAAGAATCAGTCCTTAAGTAGTGAGGCAATAACAATCTCAGCTCTTGGCAGCTTTAGCCACCCTGACAAGGATCCCTCCTAATGAAAACCCGTCACCCTAAAAATAATATCAATGACAAAGTTTTATTAAAAAAAAAAAAAGTGTGAATAATATCTGAATTGTGGGAAATGCATCAGCTGTATTTTCTCTGCTCTTTGGGTGAGAAGTCAAGTTAATAGGTATAACAAAGGTTGCCCAGGTTGCAAGTAGCAGGAGACTGTCTGCTGGTAAAACATTGTTTCAGAAATGCAGAGAGCTCTAGTTTAAGCCTGATTAACTTGCAAAAAGCTTGTTTTTACATATGAAATACAAATATGTGTTTTTGTGTTTTTTGTTTTTTTATAAAACAAGAATTTCAAATAATGAAGTGCAAACACATTAACGAACAACACTTAAATTTTTTTTTTCTAAAATAGGGGTAAGTGGTAAATGCAACAGTCTTTTTAAAAATGTGTCCAAAGAATAATAAAACAATCATTCACCCGAGTGCACCTCCACCGTAAGTGAATAAAGATGTACGCTTACCAGATCCCTAGACTCCACATTATAGGAGTCTAGATGAGCATGGGTTTACCATTTTATGGCCAATCCATTATGGCTAATCACTCTCATGGATGTCCCATGAAAAAGAAGAGTAGCCACATAGTGTAAAACCGTATGATGGTTTATTGTTAACAAGCGTTGCTAACAATTTACAAAAATCCAGTGAAATGCAGCATATAGATAAAAAGATTCCCAGGCTGAGATCCGCTGGTCAGAAAACAAGCTGGCATGGTGTTGATGGACATAGACTCCATCCTACATGTTTCGTTAGATATGGATATTTCGTTAGACATGGAGCCCCATGCCCCTGATGACTTGGAATCTTTTTTATCTATATGCTGTTTTCACCTCCTTCATATGGATGGATCGGCCATGATTTGTAAACCCATGCTCATCTAGACTCCTATAATGTGGAGTTTATGGATCTGGTAAGCGTACATCTTTATTCACTTATGGTAGAGGTGAACTCGGGTGGATGATTGTTTGTTTTATTATTCTTTGAACACATTTTCAAAAGACTTTTATTTACCACTTAACATCACAGCAAAGTCTGACCGTCTAGAACGCGGTGACGTACAACGGGACTAGAAAAAGGAAGTTCAATAGCCAGTAGCCAACAGCTGCCATCTCGTATTTGCTTCAGAGCATGCGTCGTTTTTGGTCCGTCAGAACAGCATACAGACGAGCGGTTTTCCCGATAGGAATTGGTTCTGTCGAAAATATTGAAAACATGTTCTATTTCTAGGTCCGTCAGACTTTTCAAAAAAAAATAAAAAATAAAAAAAAAGTCAGATGAGGCACACACACGATCGGAATACCCGATGAAAAGATTCCATCTGTCCTTTTCTGCCAGAAAGTCCGACCGTGTATATGCAGCATTATTCTTTGGACACATTTTTAAAGACCGTTGCATTTACCACTTAACATTTTTTTTCCAAAATAGGGGTAACTGTTGTTCGTTATTTAATGTGTTTGCACTTCATTATTTATTTAGCGTGGCAATTCTTGATCGATATGTTTTTTTTTTTTTTTTTACACAATTTGCTCTGTTATTGCCAGCAAGCCTTTTGGTTACTTTGGTTTTCACCTGCGCAATAATAACTTTCCACATTCTACAATTTTTTTTTATCTACCTAAAAATCATAATTATGTGCAGCAGCCAATCCTGTGATTCAGGTACCCCTGCAAGATAGTAGAGTCAAATCCTGCGACTCTCTGCACACCACACTGTTGTTTGATACAACCTGGTACAGTTCCCATTCCAGGCTGTGATTGGACAATGACAGAGCAGCAGGATACCAGTGAGGACAGCACTGATTATAGACAGTTTTCCTTATCCCGCATGAAGTCCAAGATAGACACACAATATGAATACACTAAGTACAGTAGAGTGAACCAAAGTATCAAGTATAAGGAGAAGAAATGTGTAATACTCTGTAAGGTCTGCAAGAATTTATATAAAACATTTTCTTTTTTACATATCTCTATTTATATAGGCAAGCTTTTATTTTATTTTTTAGCTAATCAGAACTCTGTTTGACCCTAAAATGCATTAGACATACATTAGTTTATATCAGCCATTCCCAACTAGTATTCCATAGAAGCTTAGAGTTCCTCATTGTTGGGGGTTCCTTGAGTTCTGGCTGGTTGACCCCCCTATTTGATGGTGCCTGCATAGCCTCAGGGCCTATGCCACTTGGCAAAACCAATGGCATGACACCAAAAGTCTTTTTAACTTTCTATAATGGGGCAGTCTTCACATTGACCACTAATATAAGGGGCATTCTTCCCACTGATCACCAATATAAGGGGCATTCTTCCCATTGAACTTCAATGGACTCGTTTTAGCAGGGAATCCCAAAGACCTGATTTCAAGGGTTCCTCTGGGGTTCTCAAAGTTAGTTTGAGAATGTTCTATAAGAAAAGAACCTTTCTTATTAGATTACTTCTTATCTTATGGTTCATTATACATTTATGCATGTGACTGTGAAAGACTTTTATGGGTACCTACATTGCAGGCATCACAACTCCCAGGAAAAGTATCATTTGGTACATACTTTCTTTAACAACTTTATGCTCCATTTTAACCTAACTCTGGACAACTATCAGTAAGACAGTGTATGCAATAGGTGGTATAAGGTGTAGTGTAACCTACCTAAAAAAAAAAAAAAATACTAGGACACTATAGGGTCTGTTTATAAAACATCCATTAGACAAATGTCACATGCATTTGTCCAGGCTGCGCGAGTTTTCCCTCTATTTTCTCTAATATCATTACTACCTACCTTGCCAGCTGGTTATACACTATTCCTTGTACACGTATTGCAGATTGTATCGCACCCGTTTAGCTGTTAACAAGCCCACAGAGTTTTCCTTTTGTCTTTTACACTAAACTGCAGTGCATAGATGTGAACCAGCCAATAGGAAATAATGGCTTTGATATGCATATTTGCGCAGCAAAAAAAACAAAACGGGTTTGTTGAATCTTAACAGACAAGTGTGAAATGTCCCAAACACTGTGTGAATACTATGGCTATATGGAAAGCACTGGGGTCATAAAGCATTGGGGTCATAGCATTGGGGTCCTGGGTTTGATTCCAATCATGGCGCTGTTCTTTCTGCATTTTGTACAGTCACTGTTTGGTTTATTGGCCTCTGCCCCTACTATGTGCATACATATGACTGTAGTATGGTCTCTACCGTGCTGTGGAGTAAATTGGCATTGTATACTTGAGTAAGATAAATACTATATATTATTATTTTTTTGCAGAAGTGGAATGTACTGTTTTTTTTTTTTTTTGTTTTTTTTTTTAGAAACTTTTAGATATATTTGTGTATATGATCAGCTTAATGGAAATAACCTTGCCAATCATGTTTTCTTAAAGACAAAAAGTTCTAAAAATAAGTTTCTATTTTAAGTTGATTTTCGCCGTAATTGTGCAGGGGCAGTCATAGTTGCTCATTACACTACCTGATATTCTTCCTGCTTAGTAGTGCATAAAGACATTGAACTGAACATATGCTATATATGGCTTATCCTGTAATTTTGCAGTTTTATCACATACAGCCACTAGAGGGAAATTACAATATCCTTCTTTTTTTTTTAACAATGTATAATGTTAAGTGTGCAGATTTTTAAATCTTATAATTGTTCAATACTATGTACAAGTGTAGCGGCCATTACCCTTGATGGGGCGGCCTTGACCTTTGGGCTTACCGGTTACCTCCGCTTGGCTTGTTCTTCCAGACCTAGGGGTTCCCAGGGTTAGTACCCAACGAATTTGGACGCTGACACCATAAAAGTCCTTTAGTTTTATTTGCAGGGGTAACATCCAATAAACACAGTCTCATATGGGAACAGAGGGCAAGGGTGAAGAAACTCAGGCACCTTGAACTACTGACTATTAGGAAGTCTCTAATGCAAACCCAGAGAGTAGCCACTCGCAGCTGGGCGCTTCAAAGCTGAACGAATCTCTAGCCAGAGATTACGGCGGTCAGCACTTGAATTCAGAACTTGCAAAGTCTCTGACCTTGAATGTAGTTGCAACTGATAGTGAACAGGAACCTTTCCTTAGTACCTGGAACGTTTGTTGTCTCCTTAGCAGTACAGGGAAAGTGTGGATCCGTTAGTGTCCTTGACAACCCAGCAACCAGGCACTTCTTGGGATGCCAGCTTGTTGGCCCTCCTCCGAGGAGTCCTCCCCCGGTCACTTACACGAGCTGCGGTGCCCCTCCAAGTTGAGAGCGCACCCGGACGCCTTGAATCCTCCCTCAGTTACTGCGCCTCGGACCAGACGGTTTCGAGACTCGGGAACAGATGGATCCTTACCCCAGACCAAGCGAGTCCTATGGGGTTATTCAACCGGAACATGTTGCGGGGCGGGACGGGACATGCTCCCGGTAACGGGACCCCTCGCGGGGCTACCCCAGTCCAGACTCGGGTACAGGCAGCTAATGCCGAACGAACCCCGAACACGTGACTTCAACATCTTAAGTACCCTTCCCCAGACTCCTCAGCGGGGCCAGACGCACCCACGGATTGGCTCTGGGGAATGCCGATACCCAAACCCTCCAACCAGGCCTGGTTCTAGGCCTGTCATGTGCACCTAACTGTACACATGACCAGGCAGAACTCTAACACAGCCCAGCCAAACTGATGCCAATGTTTAAAACCTGCTCAATTAACCCTCAGAACCTCTTTACTGTTCTGAGGAAAAAAATAAATTTGAACATAGCGGACACCTTGAAAAGGTGTCGTCGCTGCACAAGGATAACAATTAAAAATGCCTTTAAGTCCTTAATATATGTTGCATATGAAAAATTCATAATTCAAATCGGCAGGTAGAACTTTTTTTTTTTACATGTTCACCAGACTCACCTTAACTGCTTCACTGAAAAAAGCCTGTTTAAATAGCAAGATAGCTAAAGCTGAGATTACACAAACAGCTGAATGAGTCGGAAAAGTGACTTATTGCCTTTTTTCCCTGGTCTGTACAACACCATACAGTATAGGGGGTTATTTACGAAAGCCAAATCCACTTTGCACTGCAAGTGCCCTTGGAAGTGCAGTCACTCTAAATGTAAGGGGTAGATCTGAAATGAATGGAAGCTCTGCTGATTTTATCATCCAATCATGTGCAAGCTAAATGCTGTTTTTTATTTTCCTTGCATATACCCCTCGGATCTACAGTGACTTTACTTCCAAGTGCACTTTCAATGCAAAGTGGATTTGTCTTTAGTAAATAACCCCCATAGTGTCTCAGTTAGAGAGAGAGAGTTTGAAAGTAAATAAGCTACTGCTGTGCTCTTTAGAAAACCCAAAATGCTCTGCAAAACCAGTGTGCGCCGTATTAATGTTTTTTGGGTAAAATAATTTTATAAAATAATAACATAAAAAAAGTTAAAAAGCACAGACTATATTATACTATACAATCCTCTCTTTCCTCTTTCATTTTCTATCTCTTCTGAAGATGTTTTGTACTTTCCGGAATTGCTACTTTGGAATCTGATAAATTGGGTACTCCCGGAAAGGGGGGAGGGGGTTGGCAAAACCCCCTTTTTTTTTTTTTCCCACCCATTTGGAATTGTAAGGCCTGTTACATTTTGTCGACAAAAATTATTGGAAACTAAAATAAAAAGTAAAAAAAAAAAACTTCTAAAAGTAAGAAATTGAATAAATAACATAAAATTTACCTGACTCCTTTACAATTCTTTACAACAAAAATACACACAATATCTTAATTGCAGTAACCAGAAGAATTGAATGCATTTGAACAAAAAATTGCAAATTCCTTTACTTCCAAGACTCAAACCATCAAGAACTTTATGGATAGTCTCCAAAATGCAGAATATTGGGGTTAGGTGTGTAGTTTGTGGATAAAAATACTATTAAAATGTATTTTCTTTTTCCCTACCCTTGAATGACAGCCATTAGTTATTTTTTATTTTTTTACCACTGGAGTGTGCACTTACAGTTCTTGTTGTTCTACCATGTTCCCCTCTCAATTTTATTATCACTTGACACTTCCCAGCTGTCTGCTTAATGCCATGCTCCAAATACAGCCCTATATGGAAATGTGGGAGGAGCTGTTCTTTGACTGAATTACATACAGCCCTATATGGAAAGTGGGAGGAGCTGTGTTTGGACTGAAGTACATTAGCAGTGCTTGGAAATGTGGGAGGGACTGTTAGAAATTAAGTAACGCTTAGAATAGTAGGAGGACCTGGTTCCTTGGTTATTTTTCTCATGGTTACCCCAGGTGTGGGGGGTCCCCTATGCCAGGTGAAAGGAGGTTCCCGGCACGTGTGGCCTCCAAGCTCACAGTCTATGCGGGTATTGGGGGGAGGGGGTGTTTTTTCGGTCTTCGGTTGTGGGAAGTTCTGCGGTCATACCCTTTTCTCCCCACTAGATGGCCCCATCCATCAGCCTGGGGTGTAGTTTACATTCCTTGTCATCCAGGAGAGCCGGCTTATTACACGTGTCCCTTTTTTGACAGGAGATGCGCATGCGGCGCCAGTTGCATTGTGCCAGAAATTACACGACACAGTGGCGTATGTGACGTCACACGCTAGTCAATGGGGCGGGGACTCCATTGCCGTTCTTCCGCCATCATGGCTTTATCCACTCTATGCGTATGTCTATGCATATGGGTGGAATCTGGAGTGCCTTGGTTACCTGTGTGGATGGGGAATTTCCTATACCTGCACAGGGGCTGGACTGACAAGTTGATTGGATAAATACCACAATCTTCACTTTGATTTCCTTTAAAACCCAGGTGCTATCCTATTTGGATGTACCACCTAATGGGACTGCAGTGACCTGAGATACGTCTAGTGCCAGTGACAGGTATGCTGCAATGTTGGCTCCCCTTTTTCTTTTTTGCAATCATCAGTGCATTTGATTAATATTTCTTAATAATTAATTAATAATTCTCTTTTTTTATTAGAGAAAAAATATATATATATTCTATTTTTATATATGTTTTATCTTTTTGAATTTTGTTTGGACTGGAGTACATACAGAAGCACTTGGAAGTGTGGGAGGAGATGTGTTTGGACTGTGATGCCTTCAGAGGAGTTGTACAGTAATGCCATACACAGTATGGGAATGAATGACTATATCCATTTAGGATTTCTCTTGTGACATGCTTCTGTAAGTAAACAAAAATGGGATGGAGCATAAATCTTACTGAGAGACAGCAAATCCATTAGGAAACGCTAGCCTCTAATACACACATGTGAAACACAAGGCCCGCAGCCCAAATCCATTTCATGTGGCCCTCGCATCTCTCCTGCAGCTGCGGTACCCCCTTCATCTCCGTCCCCCACTTTGGCTCAGCAGTTGGCAGCAGAGAAGAGAACAGAGCTCCTCCTCCAGATCCTGCGCTTATTTGTGCTTTGGACACGGCTCAGACAGAACACAATGGCAGAACCATGTTCTGCCTGAGCAGTCTCTAATAAAGTTTCTTTTGAATGATATCAGCAGTGTGCGACCCTCCTTGTCAGACTTTTTTTCCTTTTTCATCTGCTACAGGAGTGTCCTAAGTTATTGCTAAAACCAATAATTGAATGCAGAGTTATTTTA
The DNA here is from genome assembly GCA_028564925.1 of Lithobates sylvaticus. Classification (NCBI taxonomy): domain Eukaryota; kingdom Metazoa; phylum Chordata; class Amphibia; order Anura; family Ranidae; genus Lithobates; species Lithobates sylvaticus. The sequence goes on along the minus strand of CM053036.1, from coordinate 71,029,485 downwards.
CAGTGGAACCTCGGATTGTGAGTAAGGCGGTTAATTTAGTATTCAGTCATGTCAACAATGACCAAGATTGATACTTGGTTTCAAAAAACCTGAACAGATGCTTGTGTATATCGGGTAGCCAACGCGTTTCGCAGACTAGATTGCTGCTTCTTCGGGGCTGTTCACCATGCATCTGCGTTGTCCAAGTTATAGAAAAATATAACATTAGTATCAGGAATAAACAACACTTTTAACAATCATTTTAGCAAAATTCAACAACATTTTTATTAAAGTGCTCACCAAAATGTCCTGACATTGATCTAGAAAATATCTCAACATCAAAGATCTAAAAGTTCAATTTTTTTAATATAATATATACACACACACATACACACACACACACACACACACACACACACACACACACACACACACACACACACACACACACACACACACACACACACACACACACACACACACACACACACACACACACACTGGAACCTCGGATTGCAAGTAACGCGGTTAATGAGCGTTTCGCAAAAAAGGACTATTTTTCTAAATCGTATTGTTGTCTCGCAAAACGAGCACGATTCAGGCTAAAAGCGTGTACCACATTTGGCCTGAGGTGGGGGGCACAGGAGCCGAGCGGCGTCGATCGCCGCCCATTGGATATGAACAGAAAAGGCCCGAGGACAGCTCGGCTGACCTCGGGAACGGAGTCTTTCCGAGGTTTGCCGATGTCAGCCGAGATGTCCTCGGGCCCTTCTGGCCATTTCCGAGGCTCTCCCCCCCCCCCCACCTCAGGCCGCATGCGGTATTGCATGCCATTGACGTCAATGCGGAACGAAGAATTTTTGTTTCTATTGACTTCAATGGGGATAATCACTTTTGATATGCGAGTACTTTGGATTACGAGCATACTCCTGGAACGGATTATGCTCGTAATCCGAGGTTCCACTGTATTTAATATTATAAAGAGTAGATACATTTATATTGTCTTACAGATAAAACTTGCCCTTTGACGGCAACCATAACGCTGAGGTGGCTCGTGATGAAAATGAGTTTGACACCCCTGGGATAGCTGGTCAATCTGTATATTTTACTATGGAATGTTGTGCGTTATCTGAGATTTTCTTTGTACTATTTCTCCAGCCTCTCCTATTTATTGCCGTATTTGCTGCACACAACCTCCAGTCAAATATAATTGCATAATCATTAGTAAAATAGGAAAATAATCGTGATATTGAGATTTCAATATTCAGTAATATGACTTAAAACGTGCCCTGTGCTGTGACACCAATTATACTGGCAATGGGTGTTTTAATAAATATGAGAATTCTGCAGCTGTGGAAATAATAAAGGAGGGCGGTAGAATAATGCTATATAATGAGGACTGCACTGTTTTCTCTGTATAATAGTCAGACCATCACTGTGTAATTACAAATTTGCTAGCACATTACAAAGGCAGCAATTTCTAGGCTGGCTTGGCGGGCCAGCCAATTGCGATGACGGTGCTCAGGTTTAACTGTATGTGTAAGTTAGCTAAGAATATATAATTATAAATATAATAATTTTAATAAGCACCTGTAAACGTAGGAGGACTTGTAAGCAAAACTGGTGTTAAGTTGGATTTATTTGGTGTCTGGAATTTCAAGATTCAGACTGCTATAAATGCCATCTCTGTGTCTATAGATGTACTCAGGATTACCGCAATTTACAACTGAGACTGTATTTTTTGGGTGGGTATCTGGGAGTATAAAGAGGAAGCCTCTTGGGATGCATGATGCAAGTATCTCAGGAGGCTTCACCTGAACTTTTATGGCCTCCCAGTCTTAGTCCGTAGGGTTCACTATTGAGTTGACCCACTCTTTGCAGCTATAACAGCTTCAATTCTCCTGGGAAGGCTGTCCGCAAGGTTTAGGAGTGTGTCTATGGGAATGTTTGACCATTCTTCCAAATGCACATTTGTGAGGTCTGGCTTGCAGTCTCTGCTCTGATTCATCCCAAAGGTTTTCTATCGGGTTGAGGTCAGGACATGCCAGTCATGTTCCTCCACTTCAAACTCACTCATCCATGTCTTTATGGACCTTGCTTTGTGCACTGGTCAAAATCATTTGGTGGAGGGAGGATTACGGTGTGGAGTTGTTTTTCAGGGGTTGGGCTTGGCCCCTTAGTTCCAGCGACGGGAACTCTTAAGGCGTCAGAATACCAAGACATTTTGGACAACCTATTATGCTCCCAACATTGTGAGAACACTTTGGGGATGGCCCCTTCCTGTTTCAAAATGACTGCACACCAGTGCACAAAGCAAGGTCCATAAAGACATGAATGAGCGCGTTTGGGGTGAAGGAACTTGACTGGACACAGTCTTGACACAGAGTCCTGACCTCAACCCGATAGAACACCTGTGGGATGAATTGGACTGGAGACTGTGAGCCAGGCCTTGTCCAACATCAGTGCCTGACCTCACAAATCCACTTCTGGAAGAATGGTCAAACCTTTCCATAGACACACTCCTAAACCTTGTGGGCAGCCTTCCCAGAAGAGTCGAAGCTGTTATAGCTGCAAAGGGTGGGCCAACTCAATATTGAACCCTACAAACAAAGACTGGGTTGCCGATAAAGTTCACGTGTGTGTGTGTGTGTAAAGGCAGGCGTCCACATACTTTTGACAATATAGTGTATGTTGCCTGCTCGCCTGAAGAAAGGCTTTGAGAAGATAGCCGCCTACCCACCCACCAGAAATCTGTATTTTAGAAAGGCATCGCTATAAATAAGATATATTTTTATGGCACTGTATCATAAGAATGTTTTGTGTGTTGGTAATATTGTTTGTTCTTTTCTTTTTTGGAGTCATATTTTAGTAGGCATGTGGTGCACCATTTATTCATTCACACCATCTTATTGGTAATATGCAGCATAATAAATGTTTCCTTTTGGGTGGAATACTGCTTTATTGAGCATGTAACCCTTGCAGCTTACATAAATCTACTTTGCGTTACGTGCAAAACTTGTTATATATTGGGGATTCTAACTAAGAAGTTTCTCTACTTGAGATTTTTTACCACCATCCCTA
>CM053036.1:71011425-71021425 GCA_028564925.1 Lithobates sylvaticus | reverse complement strand
CTGCATTAGTCATTGCCAGCTCTGTGAGAGCCAAGAACAGAGTTTTGTCCATTTCTGTCCTGAGCTGCTCCTGAGTTCAGGCCGGTCATTGACGTGTGTGGTGTACAGCAACGCTGAAATGCCGGCTTAAATCGGTAGTAAACCTGCTGAAACTTTTTTTTATTTTTATACACCTGTAAGGGTAAAGGCATAATGAGCTAGTATGCACCTCATACTAGCTCATTATGAAATACTTACCTTAGTACGAGGCGTCGGTAACTCACCTGGTCCATGCCGAGGTAGCTGACATGTTCCCTCGGCGTGTCTTCCAGGTATCGCGACTCCAGCGATGTGAGTGGCTGGAGCCGCGATGTCGTCACTCCCCCGCATGCGCACGGGAGACTTCCTCCCAGCAAGTTTCGGATTCTGCCAGCCTTTCAGCAGAGAATCCCCCTGTGCGCATGCGCCGCTACAGTCAGCGGCTCATTGCACGGGGAATATGGAAAAGGTATTTTTTTTACCTACAGGTAAGCCTTATTATAGGCTTACCTGTAGGTAAAAGTACATTTTTGGATTATACAACCGCTTCAAAGAGGAAGTAAAGCCTCTTTAAAAAAAAAAACGGAACCTGCAAGGCAAAGGCATAATGAGCTAGTATGCATAGCATACTAGCTCATTATGAATGACTTACCTGAGAACAAAGCCCCCGAAGCGTCCCTCATCCACGATCTTCTGCGCCGCCATCAAACCCGGAGTGACTTCCGGGTCTCGCCGCTCCAGCTCTGTCATTCACTGGAGCGGCGATGACGTCACTCCCGCGCATGCGCACGAGATCGGCATATCGCCGTGATCTCGGCATCCTCAGTGCGTCGTAGATAGCGGTGCCTTTTCTTTTCTAAATATCTCTTAAACCATGTAGGTTTAGGAGATATTTATTGGACCTACAGGTAAGCCTTAATCTAGGCTTACCTGTAGGTCAAAGTGGTTTTTAAGGGTTTACAACCACTTTAAAGGGACACTTAAAGCAGAACTTCACTCTTCCAATCATCATTGACTATTTTTAACTACTTAGGACCAGGTCTTTTTCTGAATTTTTTTTGTAAAAATCTGTAGTTTTTTGCTAGAAAATTACTTGGAACAACCAAACAAGTGGTGTTGTGGTTTTTTTTGTTTTTTTTGGAGAGGTCCTAGAGAATAAAATGGTGGTCATTGAAATTTGTTATGTCAGGGTTTTTGCGCAGCGGCTTTTCAAACACATTTTTTTTTTTTTTGGAGGGAAAAATACACTTTAATAAAAAAAAACACTATATATACCCCAAGTTTTTGTAAAATATGAAAGATGATGTTACGCTGAGTAAATAGATACCTAACATCTCATGCTTTAAAACTGTGCGGGCTCATGGAATGGCACCAAACTATCGTATTTTAAAATCTCCATAGGCGGTGCTGTAGGCTGGGTTCACACCATTGTGAATTGGATGCGGGATCCTCGCATCCAATTCGCAATAGCAGGAGATTTTGACAAGCTCTCTTTGAAGCCGGTTCACATATCTCCGCAGCAGGTCCAGTGCATTTTGCAGAAAAACGCTGTGCGTCTTTTGGTCTGTTTTTAAGGTGAGAATTCAGCCCAAAATTTGCTGAATGGCTGAAATCGGACCTGAAATGGTGAACCAGCATGCACCGAACCCCTGCTGTGAGACAGATCTGTCTTAGGTGTGAACCGGGCCTTAAACATTTCTACAGGTTACAAGTTTAGAGTTAAACAATAAAGCATGACCTGTTCTCTTTATGGAGAAATCTGGGGTCTAAATGGCCCCTAAATCTCTCTTCTACTAGTTCCAATGTGTATATGCAGCATTTTACCATATTGTTTGAAAAAAGACTATGGATATGAAAACGATATGGATGGGCAGTACAGTGGCTAAATGGTTAGCACTTCTGCCTGGCAGCCCTAGGGTCATTGGTTTGAATCCCAACCACAGCAGTACCTGCATGGAGTTTGTTCCTGTAACTGTGTGGTTTCTTCCTGGTACTCCGGTTTCCTCCCACACTCCAAAGACTTGATGGTAGGTTAATTTAATACTGTCTAAATTGGCCTTATTATGTGTATGTGAGGGACCGCAGATTGTATGCTCCTTGAAGGCAGGGACTGATGTGAATGTATAGTAAATATGTAAGGCATAAATTGACAGCACTTTATAAGTACCTGTAATAAATAAATACAATTGGCCGTGTCTTAAATTTGCAAAATGATGCAGAGAATTTCACTAAGGTTTTAAATTGTCAAGTACCTGTATGGTGTGTTCAATGGGGGCTATTATTATTATTATTATTATTATTTATTATTATTATACACATTTATATAGCACCAACAGTTTCTGCAGCGCTTTACAATGTAACACAATTACAGTACAATACAAAAGGTACAGGAGGGCCTTCTCGTAGAGCTTAAATTCTAAAGGGAGGGTGTGGTGGTACAAAAGGTAATAGCTGCAGAGAATGATTTGATGGGGTGGCTCTGGGACAGTTGTTAGGTGGGTGTGTGTGATAGGCTTCCCTGAATAAATGAGTTTTCAGGGATCTCCTTAAGGTGGACAGGGTAGGGACTGATCGGACATACTGGAGCAGGGAGTTCCAGAGGGTGGGAGAGGCTCTGGAGAAGTCCTGAAGACAAGCATGGGAGGAGGTAACAAGGGAGCTAGAGAGCAGGAGGTCCTGGGAGGAGCGGAGGGGACGATTTGGGCCATTTCTGCAGATGAGGTTGGTGATGTAGCTGGGGGCGATGTTGTGCATGGCCTTGTAGATTATGGTTAGCATTTGGAATTTTACAGGGTGGAGTAGGAGAAGCCAGTGAAGGGATTGTCAGAGAGGAGAAGCAGTCACTGGTCGGTTAGTGAGGTGTATTAGTCTAGCAGCAGAATTCATAATAGACTGAAGGGGGGATAGCCTGCTTAAGGTTAGGCCATTAAGGAGAGCTTTGCAGTAGTCAAGGCGGGAAATAATCAAGGAGTGAATAAGGGCTCTTTCACACGGGGCGGATCAGTGCTGATCCGCCCCGTGGATATCCGCTTGCTCAGCGGGGATCGCCGGAGCGATCTCAGCTGAGCAGAAGATGACAGGTCCGTCTCTGCACTCTGTGCAGGGACGGACCTGTCAGAGCGCCGCTCTCCCCTATGGAAGATCGGGTGACGACGGACCGTAGAGTCCGTCGTCATCCGATCCGCTCTGCAGACGGATGGAAAAATAGGGTTTTCCTCCGTCTGCAGAAACGGACCATAGCAGACACGGACGAGATCGGGTGTCAGCGGATGCTCATCCGCTGACAACCACTATCCCATAGGGATACATGTATGTCCGTTTTTCATCCGAAAACGGAAGGATGAAAAACGGACATACGGACCGTCGTGTGAAAGAGCCCTAAGTTGCTTTGTGGTGTCATTAGTCAGGAAGGGTCGAATTCTGGAGATGTTGCGGAGGTTAAGGCGACAGGATTTAGCCAGTAATTGAATGTGGGGTCTGAAGGAGAGGTCAGAGTCAAGGATTACACCCAGGACCCTGGCATGTGTGGAGGGACCAATGGCTGTGTTGTTGTTAATGGTGAAGTCACGGGGGGGGGGGGGGGCGTGAAGGAGGAAATATAAAAAGCCGTTTTTTAGAAAGATTGAGTTTGAGGAAGTGGTGTGACATCCATATCGATATGTCATTAAGTAAGTTCAGTAAGTAATTCAATAAGGACTATTCGTATGTTGAGCTCAGCTTGGTGAGAACTTATATGCAGTTATAAGGTAATGATTTTTGCTGCTGCTACAAATCCAGGACAGGTCATTTATGCTTTCTTAGAAGTTTACAGCACAGCCAGTTCCCGGGGATTGTAAACTTTTAACAGAAAAGTTTTTTTATTTAACAAATCAGTATTACAATACAGTCAGCTTCCGACAATCAGGAATAGAGGGTGGCCTAGTGGTTGAGGGTCGGCTTGCTTGGCAGTGGTTGGAAAGGTTCCCCTGGGTGCACATGCCTAGCAACCTGGACTCCGATGTCTCATGACCCTCCAGTGTTTGCACCCACTGTGGACAAAGCCTGGGATCATTGGAGGTCTCTTCAGAATTGCGTAAACTAATGATTCCAAACATGGCCTGAAGGCCAAAATGAGTATGGAACCTGATGAAGTAGTGAACCACAGGGATGGTTATAAGGGATTCAGATCCATCATTACTAAAAATAAAAAATGTAGACTGTAGGGCTTTGTGAGGAAAGTGGCCTAATAAAACCTGCTGCAAGTTGGCATTAAATTAATTCCAAATCAGATACTTGCCACAGAAGAGTTAGCACCATGGTCATGGTCTGTTGCAGTACATTTTATCTTATTTTATCAAATCTAGCAATGCTAACTCCAAGTATGGCCAATATAACCTATGGCTGCTTCAAGTTATTTTACCTCCCAGGATTCATCGTTTCCTCCAGCTATCGTTTTCACTTCTGGCTACCTCAAAATATGTCAAAATGTATTCAAACTTAATGTAGGAGTCTAATAGAGAATTAAACTCGCTTTCCAGCGCGGGTCTTTCTGAATACGGCTTTTAAACAGCCGAAAAATTACAAATAGTAGATTTCTTTGCTTTCATTTCCCTAAATACGTTTCCTGCTTATCTGCCAGGTGCACTTCATGAATGCAGCTCAGACATGAAATATATACCGAGCTTTTCTGTCATCACCGACTTCACCTGATTTATCTAATAGTAATCTTTATTCTAGACTGGAGATTCTCACAACATACCTTCTAGTTTTTTTTTCTTTCATTTTTCTGCCTTTTTACCATTTACTGAGAACTAATTCTTTGCCCTGTCTTTTTGGTCACAGCTTTCTTTTTACATCTTGTTAATTAATATAAGGCTGCTTTCACACTGGGGCGGTGCGGGGCGGCGACGGTTAAGCAGCGCTATATTTAGCGCTGCTTTACCATCGTTTTACCCGCGGTATGCGGCCGCTAGCGGGGTGGTTTTAACCCCGCTAGCGGCCGCAAAAGGGTTAAAAACCTCCGCAAAGCGCTGCTGCGGTTTGCGGGCGGTATCCCCGCGGTTTCCCATTGATTTCAATGGGAAGGAGCGGTATAGGAGCGGTAAATACACCGCTCCTTCACCGCTCCAAAGATGCTGCTAGCAGGACTTTTGTTGCGGTCCTGCTAGCGCACCGCTCCAGTGTGAAAGCCCGCCGGCTTTCACACTGGAGTGAATGGGGCCGGTTTTTTCAGGCGGTATACAGGCGCTATTTTTAGCGCTGTACCGCCTGAAAACCGCCCCAGTGTGAAAGGGGCCTAAATGTAAAATGTGGTCCCTCGCGCTACTAAGTGAACAATAACTAACTAATGTGAAAATGCTGCTGGACCTAAAGTGAACACAATGCACAAAACAATATAAAATGAGAGAGGGTGATCCACGCAAATTCCTAGGTAGTCATAATCTAAACATTTTTAAATTCGGTAATAGAATCCAATAAAGTATAATACAAACATGTGCGTGAAGTTGCTCTTCTGAAAAGTGATAACAAATTCTTCTTTAATATTAATCTTCGCAAAAGCTGAATGCTCAGAGTGCTTGCCTCCATTAGGAGTATAAAGACCCTTGAAAGTATGCTGTAGTGGGGGTGGATACACCGTGGTAGATCTCCAGTTAGTGGCTGTATCGGGTTTTTTTTTCAGAGTACTAGTGATGTCCAGCCAAGCTCTAGTCTCCCTTCACTGATGATCATATAAAACAAATGCAGCGCTCTATGGGACCGGCGTAAAAAACGTTGTAAATTATTTGCCAAGTAAAGTTAAAGTGGTGGGACACCCTGAAAATGAAAACTTAAAAAAATGTTAGTATCAATTTAAAATAAAAAATAAAAAATATATATATTTTTTTTTTTACTTACCAGAAATGGCTGTTGCTAGGCAGATTGTCCTAATCTGCCTCCTCCAGCGCCGCGGTGATCTTCTCTTCTTCCGTCTTCAGGTGAATGCCCCACGGTGTCCCACAACACATTACGTTCCCCATTCACAAATCCCACTCGCGCATGCGCAGTAGGCCGCGCGAAGCCGTTTCCCTTACTGAGGATGGCGGCGCTGGATCCGGAACCCTGAGGGACATCTCGGCCTCCACGAACGGCATCGCGGGCGCCCTGGGAGGGTAAGTGTACTTATTAAAAGTCAGCAGCGACTTTTTTTTTTTTTAGCTGCTGACTTTTACATTTTTTTTTTTTTTTTTTAAGCTGAAACACCGCTTTAATTTATTAAATGTACACTTGGAATAATTAAAATCGACTATCAAATGGTGATGAGATAGTAAAAATATGTAAAAGAAATATAAAAACCCATTGCCATTGTTGATATATTGTGAAGAAATGTGTAAACGATGCCACCATGAAGTCCAGATGATGAAGAACATCAACCGGTGTACTTCAACTCTCTACTCTCTACTTCAACTCTCGATCCTGGGGTGGATAACCAGATCTCCAGGGGGAGCCGCCAGGATGGAAAAGCAAGGGTCACAATAATGAATCCGGTGGCCTGTCGTGGGAGGTGTTTTGTAGTGCACACCGCTGGAGATTAGACTCAAACAAGGACTGGCCGATCGAAGGACTTTGACAAGGCACAGGCGCGCAAAACATGTAAGCCACAGTCGTCACGGCAACACTGAGCTTGCGATCCACTCCATACATCCCGGTCATCTTCGCTTCCGGCCCCAACATCTGCATCATCCAGGGCTTGTTTGAGTCTAATCTCCAGCGGTGTGCACTACAAAACACCTCCCGTGACATAGCAGTCCTGACATCCGTGACAAGCCACCGGATTTATTATTGTGACCCTTGCTTTTCCATCCTGGCGGCTCCCCCTGGAGATCTGGTTATCCATCCCAGGGTCGAGAGTTGAAGTAGAGAGTATAGAGTTGAAGTATACCGGTTGATGTTCCTCGTCATCTGGACTTCATGGTAGACATGTGCGCGGTCAATAAATTTGTTTTGTTTCGTTCCATTCCGTTTCGTATTAGAATTAATTCGTATTTCGTAATTCGTGTCCGAAATTAAATTTGGATACGTACTAAATACGAATTTTCGTTGGGTTCGTTAACTTTTTGTAACAATTACGAACGTTCGTTATGATGAATTTATCATTGAGGGGCTCTCACCATCCCTGTGCTGTGCTGACTTCCTGGGTTTTTTACTTCATCATAACGAATAATCGTATTTAACGAACATTCTTATTTTGTCCGATTCTGAATCTCCCATTGACTACCAGTACCAGTCTCACACTCCCATATTAAAAAAGGTAATTTCCCAACCCTCACTCAGCAGCAGAAGAAAACCTCCGATTGGTCAACAAAACACCAGTCACGTTTCCGTTGTAACGGAATTTGGATCTGAAATTCGTAAACTAAATTTCGTATTTCGTACAAAATTCGAAAGCATTGCAATTCGTATTTCGGATTCTCCCGAATGTACGAATTTATGTAAATTCGTCCGAATTTTCGATTCGTACAAAATGAATCGCACATGTCTACTTCATGGTGGTATAGTTTACACATTTCTTCACAATATATCAACAATGGCAATGGGTTTTTATATTGCTTTTACATATTTTTACCTTATCTCATCACCATTTGACAGTTGTTTTTAATTATTCTAAGTGTGCATTTAATAAATTAACTTTACTTGGCATATAATTTGCAAAGTTTTTTTTTACGCTGGTCCCATAGAGCGCTGCATTTGTTTTTATATGTTCTGTTGTCCACCTTTTCCAGTGGTTGGCAGCTGCACTGGGTTTCAGCTTTCTCTCACATTCTCCAGGATATGCACAACCTTTATAGATGACTGACAGTTTTAGCTCTCAAGGACTCATTTGTTTTCTTCACTGATGATCCTTCAGACCTGTGACACGGTACAACTCCGGTTCCAACCTCCTCTGCTGCCTCTTCCAGCGATGTCTCCTCAGGCGAAAATGCCATTTTAGTTTTTTAGTCGTATTTTAATCATCTGAATAGTTTTAGTTTTAGCCGTATTTTAGTTGACTAAAACCTCCAATTAGTCATCTAAAATTATTTTAGTTGGCTAAAATTTATTGGGTTTATTTAAATGCATTATTTCAGCATTTCTCTAGTATTTTCAAACTCTTAGTAGAAAAAGTAAAAAATTTTTACTCCTGGAGTAAAAGTCTAATAACATGTTATTTATGGTTTCAAGGTTTGAACATGCACTACAGACACAGATTTAGCCATTGTGATATATAACCAGTGTTAATTGTGACATCAAATCTTGATTTACTTTTAGTCATAGTCTTTTGAACAAAATGGCATTTTAGTTTTTAGTTGTATTTTAGTCATATTTTAGTCAATTTTGTAGATGAAAATATTTTCGTTTGAAGGAATTAGGGCCCTTTTACACTGAAGCGTTTTTCAGGCGCTACAGCGCTAAAAATAGCGCCTGAAAAATGCGTGTCCTTTCACTCAAGTGCGCTAGCAGGACGGTAAAAAAAGTCCCGCTAGCAGCATCTTTGGAGCGGTGAAGGATCAGTGCATTCACCGCTCCTAAACTGCTCCTACCCATTGAAATCAATGGGGCAGCGCAGCAATAATGCTGCAGCAGCGCTTTGCGGGGGTTTTAACCCTTTTTCGGCTGAATATCGCTGCTAAAACGACGGTAAAGCAGCGCTAAATATAGCGCTGCTTTACCGCCGATGCCCGCACCGCCCTAGTGTGAAAGGTTCATAAAACTGTCCAGCAGGGGGTGCTCTAAACTCCTTTTCAGGTGCTGCAAAGTTTTCAGTAACCAAGAGTGTTGTAAGAGTGAGAGAATGAACACGTTTCCCTCTAGGTACTCTTATAGGGATACTGAGACTGTCAATTACCTGCTGTATGCTGCGGGGGGGTGTCTCTTCAGATTTTCGGGGGTTGACATTACCTCTTATGCCCCATACACACGGTCGGAATATCCGACGGAAAATGTCCTATCGGACCATGTTGTCGGAAAATCCGACCGTGTGTGGGGCCATCGGACTTTTTCCGTCGTAAAAAATTTGGGATCCTGGTCTCAAATTTTCCGACAACAAAGTCCGATCGGACTTTTTCCGATCGTGTGTAGCGAATTCCAACGAACAAAGTGCCACGCATGCTCAGATCAAATTACAAGGCCAAAGCTATTGGCTACTAAGTTCCGTCGTACGCAACGAACGTCACCACGTTCAGAATGATTGGATTTTCCGACAACTTTGTCCGACCATGTGTATGCAACACCAGTGTCGGACAAAATCCGTTGGAAAAAATCCGACGGATTTTGTGGTTGGAATTTCCGTTTGTATGGGGCATGAGAAGTGACTCTTCCAAACAGAAGATGAAGGTGACAGCAAAGATAAATTACACTAGGTGCTTTGGATTGGGGCATGTACACACAATACAAGGATATGCTTTGTTCATTTCAGAGATTTAAAACCACTTTAAAGATAAATTACATCTCCTAAACGTGCACCATTTAGGAGATATTCATCCTGCATGCAGCCGCTGACGTCATATTGTGCCGAACCTTCAAAGCTTCTTGCGGGAACCGAGTGACATCATCGCAGCTCTGGCCACTCACAGCTTCATAAGAAAGCCCGGGGAAGATGTCAGCCCTTTCAGTGGTGACTGCCTTCCGCTGGAAGGGCTTCAATGTGCTAGTATACGATGCATACTAGCACATTATGCCTATGTCTTACAGGTGTTTTTTTTTTTTTTTTTTTTTTTCATATTTGACAAACTTTATTTTTTAATGCTCAAAAGTATAAACTTTCTTACAATTATTCACAAATACCGATTCCAACCACATCTTTTCTTTTCTTATAATAGGCAGATTCAGAAAATGGTGCATGACCTAAAGAATAATGATGGTGGAATTATGCAAAAGTTCAAAAGGTAAGCCTTGTTCTAAACTAGGTCTCTAATTAGAAAAAAGTTTTTTAAATGTTGTGTTCATTTATTCTAGTATATCAAAATTGCAGGTCGCATGGATAAGA
>CM053036.1:70966425-71006425 GCA_028564925.1 Lithobates sylvaticus | reverse complement strand
ACACATAGAGAAATCTGTGCCGCTAGTTCCCCCACTGCTGTGACTGACATCTGCTTTCCTTCTCTCGGTTCTGTTCCTGACTTCCTCATTCTGTCATTGTGCCAATTTACTGTGATGCCGGGCTTTTTTTATTTATAGTATATTATCCCCCCCTAGGTGATGTGTCAACCCGTAGGCCAAGTTCACAGTACTCCAAGACTGAGCGGTGTCGCACATATTTGCATGTTCACCATTCAGTCCTGGAGGAAGAAGAGGAAGCTGCAGTGACACCCAAACCACCAAAAAGACTTGAACTAAAGAGTATATGTAGGGCGTATATGTACATACATAGGTGGCCAAGTAGAGTTACAGGCAATAAATCCCTACATGTTTCTCCAAAACATTGGCTTCTTCAGGGGAAGTGATATTAGAAACCTGTACAAGTACGTTGACTCTATAAAAAAACACAAAATTATCTCTTTAGAAGAAGGTTATAAAAATATATTTCTTATTTTTATAACCTTCTTCTAAAGAGATAATTTTGTGTTTTTTATAGAGTCAACATACTTGTACAAGTTTCTAATATCGCTTCCCCTGAAGAAGTCAATGTTTTGGAGAAACATGCAGGGATTTATTGCCTGTAACTCTACTTGGCCGTTTAACATTGCTTGGCCACCTATGTATTGTCAACACACCTATGTATGTATTTTATGTTTTAGATTTTTGTACCAATAAAAAAATATATATTTTTTTTTACTTATCAGTAATATATATGCTCTTTGGTACTGCTATAATCCCTGCTCTCTATCCCTCCTCATTTTGCCAATAATTTTTTTTGGGATGAAGTGCCATATACCTTGAGGACTTTCCAGCCATACTCCTCCATTTTTTTAGTATATGTAGGGGTTTAATAAAAAAAAGAGGGGTCTATATAGTACGAGATTCCCCATCCAAATTCCTACACGTATGGGCATGCTGGACCCATTTCTGAACCACAGAAACATAACTCTAATTGGACTGGACCCCACAGCCAGGCATTACCTCTAACTTCAGACAAAGGGCCTCACGCTCCTACCCAAGGGATGAGTGTGCGAGGACCCCTGTCGAGGAGAATTACCATGAGCAGCTAAATGCTATGATCTCCCACTCAGACTGTCAATCATTTATACTAGTCCAACTTGGCTGATCTTATCACAAGAAAGAAGCTTTGTGATTCTACATATTACTGCTATCCATAAGCTCCGTTTTTGGTTGGGTCCTTCATCTAGACTCTTACACAGGTCCCTGTTAGATTTTAGGACCGATGGCTGTATAAACTGTTCCGTTACGCACAAGTGGTAACTGTCACACCCACAATGTGTTTCTTGTATTCAAATGTTTCTTTGTATGTCGATATTGTGTATTGTTCCACTTCTCTCAATAAAACGTATTTTTGGAAAAAAAAAATGGGGGGTCATGGAGTTCGCTTTAAGAACTAAATTTTAGTTGTCTATCCACTCCCTCCTATAATCATCAATGTTGCTTTTGTTTAATGATTGTTTGAATATATTTATTTATTGTACGGTTTTCTATTATGACACAATCAGTGGTTTTTAATGTACAAGCAAAATGACTGACCTTTTGGAAAACTAAATATAAGTACATCACACTTTAAAGAGGTTGTAAACCCCAGACATGAAATCTGAACAAAGCATTTCCCTCTATAGTGTGTATTTGTGTCAATTAAGAGCACCAAGTGTAATTTCTGTCTGCTGTTTCGTTCCTCTGCTGTCAGCATGAATAATTTCTGACAAATTTCCTGACACTAAGAGAAAAATGGTGACAAGGGAGGAACCACCAGCTGATTGACAGCCTCAGCTCTGGACCTGTGAGCTTTGTATCTCTTCCCTCACTGATGTAACTTCAGGTCTATGCCCCCTACTTTTCAGAGCTGAGAAATCCTATGTAAATTCTGCACTTTGAATTGATGTTGGAGAAAGATGGGCCATAGATAAACAGGTACAACTTACGTAGGAGGATTTGTTTCACCTCTATCACCCGAGGCCAGTCACATCACTGGGTGTATGTAAGGGTTTACAACCACTTTAAGTAGAATTTAGGTTCAAAACTGTTGACCGCTTTTTAAGCTAATGTCTTCCCATAATACCTGTTTCTCATTCAATTATTTAGGTGTAACTATATCTTTAAGGATTGAGTTTTATTTGGCGGCTTCTTTTCTTTAAAGCTGAACTCCACCCCTTATGCTCCAATGAAATACATATATGGGGGCTTTTATACCTGTCGATGGATTTGAGTCCTTACAGTTTTAAGATTTACACAGCTCTGCCACACAGCACAGCCCTGTCTGGCAGGACAAGACACCCGATTTTTCCTCTGCAACAGTTAACATTAACAGGTCTCCCCCACCCTATGATTGAACAACAAAAAGAGGTGGCCGGAGAGCAATGAACTAATCTGCCACTCTGCTCCTCCCCCCTTCGTTAGCGTTTCTTGTTACCCTGTTTCCCCAAAAATAAGACCTAGTGTGATTGTCGGTGATGGCTGCAATATAAGCCCTACCCACCAAATAAGCCCTACCCTGTTTCCCCGAAAAAAAGCCCTACCCTGAAAATAAGACCTACAATGGGGGGTAGGGCTTATATTGCAGCCATCACCGACAATCGCGCTAGGTCTTATTTTCGGGGAAACAGGGTAGTACATGAGCACTGCAGCATAGCTTCTCCCACTCCTAGTCTTAGCTCTGCAGAAGGCTTATACCAAGTCGCATGCAGGAACTTACACTGCTTGCAATTAACAAAAGTAAATGTAATAATCTAAAAATGAGTACAAAGTTCTCAATGAGATGGTGTAGTGCTGCAACCTTTTATACTTGCAATTCATAAGAGAGCGCAATACATGTGCCCAAATACAGATGCACAAACTCTGAGAATCATCCAAACAAAGGTGTAGGCAACAACATGGTGAATGCTTCCTTATCACAAAATCCTATGCACAGAGAATGTTCAAGCACTTCAGCATGGTGGGCTTTAGCCATAATTAACTAAAGCCCACCTGGGCTGAAATGCATCAATTTTGTCTGTGCATAGGATTTTGTACATCCTTTAATAAAAAGGATTTTAAGGGCATTCATCATGTTACCTATCCCTTCGTTTGAAAAATTAATACAAAGCTTGATTGATTTTTCTCTTGTATATCTGTCTGGAGTTCACCTTTTAAATAAAAACTGAATACAGGCATACCCCACTTAGTACACAATGGGACCAGAGCAAAAGGAAGGAAGGAAAATGTACTTAAAGTGGTGCTGCGCTCAAAAAAAAAAAAAATTTGATTTAAAATTTCCCAAAAAAAAAAAATGTAACATTTGGAAAATTTTTTTTTTTAACTCGCCTCTAAATGCCTGTTGCTAGGGGGTCCCTCGTAGTCTGCCTCCTTCAGTGCCTAGGCTGGTGACATCACTTCCCCTCTGCACAAGAAGGGCTCAGCTCAGCCCCTCCCTCCTGTCAGTCATCTGGGACACGTGACAGGGCCCAGATGACTGCGCGGCCAATTACGCAGTGAGTGCCCACAGTAAGAATACCGGCGCCGCAGAGTAGAGGGGGGGACGAGCGGGGCTTTGTTCCCCCGCATCGCTGGACCCTGGGACAGGTAAGTGTCCGATTTATTCAAAGTCAGCAGCTGCAGTATTTGTAGCTGCTGACTTTAACATTTTTTTTAAGGGGAACTCCTCTTTAAAGAGGAAGTAAACCCTGCGCACTACAAGTGAAATATCTCCTAAACGGTGCACGTTCCACTACCTATAGGTAAGCCTAAAGGCCCATACACACGATTTGACTTTTTGACAACAAACATGCAAATTAGCTGTTTTAAGGCAACATTCAACCGTGTGTACGCTCCATCGGACAAACTTTTTCGATTTTCGTTGGACAAAATTTCATCGGCTCTGCAAACAGACAAACTTTTCAGCAACAAAAGTCCAATGGAGCAAAGTCCGATAGTGTGTACAGAAAACCATCGGACTTAAGTCCAAAGTACAAACACGCATGCTCAGAACCAATGCAAAAGATCAGACAACCAATACGGAAGATGACCAAAGGGTGGCGGTAAAAAGCAGAAAAAACACGTGATTTGGTGAAAGTTGGTTGAAAAAGTCCTGCCATGTGTATGCAATGCAAGTTCACGGCCAACGCCCTTTGGACAGAAATCCACGGAAAATTTTGTTTAAAGTCCGATCGTGTGTACGAGGCTTTATTCTAGGCTTACCTATAGGTAGAAGTCCAAAAAGTGGGTTTACAACCACTTTAGAGTTACGCAATACCTTTTTTCACTTCTTAATGCATGTGCTGCATTGCAATAGCCATTTACAGGCATACAAAGGCTTCAAGGTCTGTAGTGCGGGGCGGAGGGGTCAGGGCCTATAGTGGGGGGCCATCGGCTGTAGTGGGGGGGTCAGGGAGTGAAGTTTTATAGTACTGTACAGTAATCCACTTGCGTTTTAGGCAGGTTTTTGGGTGGACGGACGGCTACTCTGCGCTGGCTGATGGGCAACACTGGGTTGGCTGGCGGAAACTTTGGCTCTTCACTTGCGACAACTCGGGGCAGCACCTCTTCCAGGCCATACTGTGGTTGCACAGGAATGTCTGTACTTGCGAGGCACTTTACGTACACTTGTGGGTATGTCCGTACTTGCGACTGTAAATAAAGTGAGTGTACATAAAGCGGAGTATGCCTGTACAGAACACAATCTTCATCCCAAAGTCTTTACATCATAAACTTTTTGTTATTCGATGTATCATCTGGAAGGAGAAAAAAAACCTGATAAGTGAACCTGCTACATGTCCTCAATTGGTTCACCTTAACACGCTAAAACCAGAAGTAATATGCTCAAACTCATTGTTATTGTGTAAGATTGTATTTCCAATCTCTTCAAATAAAAAAAAAAAAAATATATATATATATATATATAATTTACCAATTTTTCGCTAATAGTACTTAAAAACCACTGATCGTCTTGTTGCTGTGATTTATTTTGCTGGTGTTAATCTTTAATGTGATCAATCTCCCTATCTTGGGCTCTGTCCTTCCTTCCTCAATGTTTAGGTTCCAAAATGATCAGGTGGCGATATTTTGTAGGACTGGGAAAGATGCATGGGATCGGTATGAAAATCATTGCATGCGCCTTCAATCTGCTCAGTGATTACTTATGTTTGCTTTGTCTGTTCATGCCGATTGTGTGTGCTTTGCTTTATTTTCCAATCCGCCTTCTCTTTTTTTTGGCTTTTTTGTTCAAACCTAAACACACTGTCAAGGCCCATGCACACGATCAGACTTTTTGACAACAAACATGCAAATTCGCTGTTTAAGGCAACATCCGACCGTGTCTATGCTGTATCGGACAAACTTTTTCGGGTTTCATCAGTCAAATGTTCGCTGTGCAAACAGACAAACTTTTCGAGAAACAAAAGTCCGATGGAGCAAAGTCCAATCGGGTGTATAGAAATCCATCGGACTTAAGTCCAAAGTACAAACATGCATGCTCAGAACTAATGCAAAAGATCAGACAACAATACAGAAGTTGACCAAAGGGTGGCGGTAAAGAGCAGAAAAAACAAGTGATTTGGTGAAAGTTAGCTGAAAAAGTGTGTGTATGCAATACAAGTTCACGGCCAACACCCTTTGGACAGAAATCCACAAAAAAGTTTGTTTGAAGTTCGATCGTGTGTACGAGGATTTACTCTGTTCCCACCTGAGCGTTTTTTAGCTCTTAAGCTCCGAAATGCTGAACAAGCAAAATCGCATTAATTTCAATGCCTGAAGCTCAAAAAAGTATATGAGCTTCTTTTTGGCAGATTACAAGCGTTGTTGGCCCCATAGACTTCAATAGAAATGCAGAAAAATGCTCGTACAACACTCAAATAGCTGCTCTCCACCCCTAATTTCCTCTCCTTCTCCTCCCCCTAGTGCTTTCTATTGGCTAAACAAAAACGCAAAAATGTCAAGGGACATATTTATACAGCAGTGAATTTGATTACTTTAGAACATTCACTGATGGTAAATCAATCGCTGTCATTTAAAATACAATCACCTTGAAGATTCAACTGCATTCAATATTTGGTGAATGTCCTAAACATGCTCCTTTTAGTTTTCTAAAGTACTGTGAATCATAAACCGTTTCCATTTTTGTTCATATAAAAATACCTTTCACTTTATTTTTATGCATTGTTGCATCTCAGTGCTGCTGTTTTTCAGCAGCCTGTTTGCAGCCACTTCCTGTCTACATGCATGTACAGCTAGGATGACCACATTTCCAAACTGCCATTCAGGGACACCCCCACCCTTTTCCCAATAATAAGCTGGATTTCAAAACCCTCGCCGACGATGGAATCGGTCACTCCTTTTCTGGGGCTAATGCAGTCTCGGGGTTGACAGGGAATTCAGGTGTGGGTGATTTGTTGTGCGAATGGCTGGTGTTAGCAATTAAATCATCCCGACACCATGCTTGATTTGGTGTCAGGATGATGAAATCACATTATTTCTATGACTACATTGTAATATATAATGAAATTGTTCAACTCACCATAATGCAGAATCAGTGGGAACCCTGAGCTTGTCACTTGCCACCAGTGTGTCACTTGCTGCCGTCCGTGGTGGAGGTGGAGTCGGCCCATTGAGAGCACTGGGCATGGAGGAGGAGGAAGTTAACTCCTCTTCCGCTTTGAAAACTGGCAGTCGCAGTCATGACGTCATTGGTTGATAGACGCCAGTTGGCTCTAGTAACCAGTGGTCTAGCCAGTAGAAGTAGAGAAGAGTCTCTCAGGTGGAGGTGGGGAGGCAGAGCCAGCTCCATGGCGATAGTGGGATTTTGCTCCCCTGTCAGTTTCATTCCGGGACATTGTATTGTCCCGGAATGAAGGTGCCCGGGACCTGGGACAGACCTTCTAATTGCGGGACTGTCCCGGGCAATCCGGGACACGTGGGCACCCTATGTACAGCAGCCATGGTTGCATGGCATTTCTCAGAAAGGGTTTCTGTATGGTGACAGCAGTGCACCATGTCTACATATTATGTGCTGAAACTACCACTGGTCGTCTCCAGCTGAAGGTGGAGGCAAGGTGACAACGTAGTAGCACAGTTGAGACACAAGGACAGCGTGTCAAACTAAAACAGGAAGTTCTGGAGCAAGGGACCTAAGTGCAGGATCACCAGGTAATCCATTGATAATTGTGTTTCTGCAGCTGGCAGATCTGCTGTTGTGCAAAGTCGCTAATTTCATAAAACAAAAACCTGAAATATTTTGATGTCTTGGCCAAGGCTGCTTTAAAATCCTTGAAATGCAATGGCAGCTGGTGTTCATTGGTATTCGCTCCCGCCATTGCATCGCCCAAATCAGAGACAGAGTGGGGCCTTAGGCAGGGCAACCGCTTCCCTTCCCATCCCTTTTAATTGACATCAATAAAAGTTTCAAGAGGCACAGAGAAGTCACCCTATTTGCATTGTGTAGCCTCATCGGACACCAACGAACTACAGGGTTTGCTTGCTGGCATAACGGTATATGTGGGCCCATAGACTTCTATATACAGCTGCATACAGATACATATATGCGCTGTATACACCTGTACGCTGAATTTTTGATGCATATGTGAATTATTTCCTAAACTCTATATGATTGTTGAAGTAATACAAATTCAGTAAATGTATTTATTTTCTAAAGTTGTTTTTTTTTATTTTTTTTACTTTTTTTGTTTTTTCTTTCAAATTGCATGGAGGTTTTATGTACTCATAACTCCATACAGTGTGAACAAACTGACATATTTTGTTGCCTTTTGCATAATGTGGTGCATGCATACAGACATAAGGTCCCAAGAGCAGACTGTCTGTGCTTGGAGACGTCTGTCTGTACACATTTGCCGCTTTATGCAAATGGTGAAACATGCCATTTATGTCTATAGGTGGCTGTATGCAACAGTAGGGGGGTCCCAAACCCCAAAATGGCTAAAACATGTTTAAGCTATAAAGAGGAATGCGCTTGTGTGCATGAGCCCTTATAGAACCGATAATATGCAAAATGTGTTCTTAAAATGCTATTCAGCAGTGGAGCAGTCTTAATCACCTTCACAGACAAGAGAGGCCGATTTTCCCCTTATGGGTATATAAATATGTATACAGTGGAACCTTGGTTTATGAGTAATGCGATTAACGAGCGTTTTGAAAGACGAGCAACTTTTTGTTTAAATTCTGACTCGGTTTGCGAGTGTTGTCTCGCAAAATGTGCAGAATTCAAGCTAATGGGGTGTGCAGTACCGCATTTGTCCAGAGGTGCCGGTGCGCCGGGGTCACTCTGAACAGTTCAGATCCATTCGGAGCCGTTTCGAAAATACTCAGAAACACTCGGAAATACTCCGTTCCCGGGGGTTTCTGAGCCTTTCCGAGTTCAGCCGAGCTGTCCCTGAGTATTTCTGAGGCTCTCCAGCGCCCCCCCCCCCCCCCCCCCCCCCCCCCCCACACCTCTGGCCACATGCGGTGTTGCTTGTAATAGAAGTCAACGCGGAGCAAATTATCTTAGTTTCCATTGACTTCTATGGGAAAACTTACTTTGATATGCGAGTGCTTTGGATTACAAGCATTCTACTGGAAAGGATTATGCTCGTAATCCAAGGTTCTACTGTATTTGCTGACATTTTTTAAAAAAGCTGGTTGGTTGTCTTGCTGAAATAGTATACAAATGAGGAATTCTGACCACACTTGCTATATGCTTGTTCCAGGTCAGCTATTGAAGCCAGACAACTAGCATTTTCAGCAATGGCACCCTTGAGTGCAGGTTTCCTTTTAAAAAAAAAATAAAAAAAGCATGCATATTGTCATCAGTAGGCATTCTTTATACAGATAAAACATATGCCAGTTTATGTGTAAAGCTGGTCAAAAATGTAGGGCAGCAATCGGACATGCAGGCATAAACTCTCCATCAAGGCCAATGGCGATAATCCATGTGATTGTGTACAGACACTGAAGACAGGCCATATAGGGTGCTGGAATGGTCAGCTCAGCATACAGTAGCCATGTGGTTATGACGCACAATAACATGGGATGATGAGATGGGAGGACAGTCACATTACAAAATAACTCTACAGAGCTGTGAATAAGCACATCTGCCAATGATGCAGTGTGCTAATTCTTGTTCTTATACTTCATCAGTACTGCAGGAAAATTTTGTATATATTAAGTAAAAAAAAAAAAAAAAAAAAAATTGTACTGGTCAAATTTCGATTTAGTGTGTGGACGCCCCCTACTCAACTGAAGTCGATTGGCATTCTAGAAAACTTTGCTAGATCAATGGCTGCAGCTGCTATTCAATGTAATGTGACAGTTGCAGCTGTCAGAATATAATGTCCCATTAGGGGAATTCCTCCATCCAGCTCATTTGTGTGGATGGAGAAATCTGTCTGATGACTGAACGAAAAAAAAAAGAAATACCAATTGTATCAATTAGGGCTGTTACTGATTAAAATTTTCATGTTCGATTAATCTATTTTTTTTTTAATCGATTAATCGACTAATTTCGATTAATTATAACGCAGTTTGCTATGGAAGTGACATTCCGTCACCATCATCTTGCTACACCCCGCACTCGTCCACAGTAAGGATACACTAAGAAGGGGGAAAGCGGACATGTTACACCCACCGGAGTTTTGCATTTTACACGTATTTATAACAGTAAAGTGAGTTTATATAGTGAAATACAGTACTTAGAATTCCGTCTGACTACTTAGATGTTGAATTTTAGAAGCAGCAGGATCCCTACTCATCTCACAGGTTTACTAATCCGACATAAGTTTGCTGCTTTTAAAATTCAACATCTAACCAGTCAGACAGAGTTAAAAGTAGTACTGTCTTTTACTATATAAACGCACTTTACTGTTATAAATACGTGTAAAATGCAAAAGTCCGGTGGGTGTAACATGTCCGCTTTCCCCCTTCTTAGTGTATCCTTACTGTGGACGAGTGTGGGGTGTAGCAAGATGGCCGCAACGGAACGTCACTTCCGTAGCAAACTGCGTTATAATTAATCGAAATTAGTCGATTAATCGATAATCGAAATTAGTCGATCAAATTTTTTTTTTATTATCGATTAATTTCGATTAATTATAACGCAGTTTGCTACGGAAATGACGTTCCGTCGCCGCCATCTTGCTACACCCCACACTCGTCCACAGTAAGATACACTAAGAAGGGGGAAAGCGGACATGTTACACCCACCGGACCTTTGCATTTTACACGTATTTATAACAGTAAAGTGCGTTTATATAGTGAAATACAGTACTTAGAACTCTGGTTAGATGTTGAATTTTAAAAGCAGCGAACTTATGTCGGATTAGTAAACCTGTGAGATGAGCAGGGATGCCGCTGCTTTTAAAATTCAACATCTAAGTAGTCAGACGGAGTTCTAAGTACTGTATTTCACTATATAAACTCACTTTATTGTTATAAATACGTGTAAAATGCAAAACTCCGGTGGGTGTAACAACATGTCCGCTTTCCCCCTTCTTAGTGTATTCTTACTGTGGACGAGTGCGGGGTGTAGCAAGATGATGGCGACGGACTGACACTTCCGTAGCAAACTGTGATGGGTCGCCGAATATGTCGATACAGAGGCACTTGGGGAAGGGGGGAGGAGTCCGGTGACGCCGCTGTCCGTGGCGTCTCCGGATCTCTGGCGGAACTCCCTAAAGACCGGGAAGAATTTAGAGATTAATCGAGGAATTAATCGTTAATTTCCGCAGCCCTAGTATCAATTGATGCCGGTAGAAAAATGTGACCGAAAAAAAATGATATGGGATGTTGGGACACTTTTTTTTAAATAAAATAGACTTGTCTATATACACATGTTGGTCCGGCCCTTCTCAACGAGGGTACCATAGAACCCTAGGGTTCCTCCAGAGGTTCCCGGAGCAGAGAGCTACTTATTCCTCTCAGAGGAGTATTTACTGAAACAATGATGGAGAGGAATCTTCCCAATGGCCACAAATTAAGGAGGAGCACAATGTACTGTGAACTTTTAATATAATAGTTATTAGCAGGGGTTCCCTGAGCCTACAATGTAATTTCAAGGGTTCCTCCATCGTAAAAAGGTTAAAGGCTGCATTACTATATCGACCAATGCTTGTAACCTGTCTGTCACAAGGGTCCTATTAACTGCAAAAGTCCATATTTCAGGCTAGAGACATTTCTAGGTAAACGGTTGCTAATTCAGGGTCTATCAGGAAGTCTGCAAAGGTTAAAGTGAAAGGGAAAATGAAATTCTAAAAAAAAAAATATCATACTTGCCTGCAACTTGATCATCCTCTTCTGGAGTTCCTTGCCAGCACTCCTGGCTCATCCCCACTTCCAAGTGCCCCTATAGCAAGCTGCTTGCTATGGGGGCACTTGTACAGGCTTGATCCTGAGCCGGGCTCTGTGTGTCCATTGACACACAGTACGGTTCGGCCCGATCCTCTTTTATAGATGGTGAATGACAGCTCCTTCTGCTGCTTTCATGTTTAGTGAGGATGGATAGAGAGGAGAGAGCAACTATTCTCGTGCAAAGCGCTGTCTCAGGTAAGTACAAGGTGGAAGAGGGGGGGGGGGGGCTAGCTGAATACACAAGGTTTTTTATCTTGCAGAGCATTAAAGTGTTACTAAACCTACAAGAGTAAAATCAGTCTGTATATGCAGTAAAGTTTGCTTGTTATACTTACTGTGGAACCTAAGGAGTTAATCCTCTGCATTGTGTAAAAAGGCTGTTTGATCCTGTATGCACAGATCCTCCTCTTCTTCTACTGACTCCAAAACATGTCTATATAAGAGTTACTGGAGTCAGTCTGCACATGCTCAGATTGGTGTGTATTGCTAGAGAGTTTTTCTTTTTTCTTGGGAGAGTGCATGTGTTCAGCACAGGACCAGACAGAGGTTCAAGAGGTCCTGGGTCCTGATGGGATAGCCAATGCAGTGTGAAAACTCCTCCTACAAGCTTTAACCAGGCACTGATAGAAATCACAAGACTGCTATATACTGCTGCTGAGAAAAGGTATTTAGCAAGTTATATTTACTAAAAATAATTGCAATCCCATGTTCTGTGTACTGTGGGAGACCAAATATAGTGAATGCAGGGTCCTGGGTTTAGTAACACTTTAACCACTTAACGACCATCCGCCGCAGTTGTACTGTGGCAGGTAGGCTCTCCTGCGCAAACCGCCGTCATTGTACATCGGCTCACGCGGGCACAGTGGCGGGCGTGCCTGTGGGTCGGGTGAACTCTATATCCGCCGGTGGTCTGTGATCACCTAATACAGAGGCAGAATGGGGAACTGACTTTGTAAACAAGGCGGATCACCATTCTGCAGGGGACATGTCAGATCTACTGTTCCCAGTGATCTCTGTCATGTCTCAGATAGCCCATCCCCAACAGGTAGAACACACTGAGGGAACACAGTTAACCCCTTGATCGCCCCCTAGTGTTAACCCATTCCCCGCCAGTGTCATTTTTACATCGATCAGTGCATTTTTATAGCACTGATCAATGTAATAATGTCACTGGTGCCAAAAAGTGTAATTTGGGGCCAGATTTGTCCGCCGCAATGTGGCAGTCCCGCTTAAAATCACACATCGCCGCCATAACCAGTAGAAACAGTAATAAAAATAAAAGTCCCTAAATCAATCCCACAGTTTGTAGACGCAATAACTTTTGCACAAACCAATCAATATACGCCTATTGCGATTTTTTATTTTTATTTTTTTTTTAACCAAAAAAAATTATTTTTTCATTTTCTGATGCTGATGGAAGTAAAATGCTATTTCTACCTGTGCACAACCTTATAACCTGGGTTACCTCTAGAACAGGAGTTTCAAAACTTTTCAGCACAAGGGCCATTTTGTGTATTTTACAAATATTTGCAGGCTGAAAAAATCCCCACCAGCGTCCCACTTACATCAGAATTCCCATCAGAGTCCCTTCTTACATCAGTTTCCCCTCTACACTAGGGTCCTCACATTAGGGCACAGTCCACCCTCACATTAGGGCCCCCATCAGCATCCTCCCTTACATCAGAGTCCCCCCCCCCCTACTGAGAGACCATAGGCAACCTCTGCTAACTTTAGTCTTCAATCAATGCACGTTGAGAATAAGCCATTGACCCTAATGCCGTGTACACACGACCGGTTTTGCCGTCGGAATAAACTATGAAGGTTTTTACAATGGAATTCCGCTCAAGCTGTCTTGCATACACACGGTCACACCAAAGTCCGACCGTCAAGAACGCGGTGACATACAACGCGTACGACGGGACTAAAAAAAGGAAGTTCAGTAGCCAATAGCTGCCGTCTCGTATTTGCTTCAGAGCATGCGTTGTTTTTGGCACGTTGGAACAGCATACAGACGAGTGGTTTTCCCGATAGGAATTGGTTCCGTCGGAAAAATATAGAACATGTTCTCTTTCTAGGTCTGTCAGAATTTGACGGAAAAAGTCAGATGGGGCATACACACGGTCGGATTATACAATGAAAAGCTCCCGTCTGACTTTTTCTGTCGGAAATTCCGCTCGTGTGTACGCTGCATTACTGACGGACAGATAAAGGTCTTGTAGTGGACCCTACTCTACATTAATGTTATGTCTGGTATTCTGTAGTTCTGTTATAATTAGGACCAATTTTTAAGAATAGATGTATGCTGACTGAAGTGAGGAGACATGTTTGGGGAAATTTGATGAGCATACTTAAAGCAGTTGTAAAGGCTGAAGGTTATTTACCTTCATGCATTCTATGCATGAAGGTAAAAGAAACCTTCAGTATGCAGCTCCCCCACCCCAGACCCCATAATTGCCTCCCTAATAGTCTGCCTCCTCATTGACTCAGAGACACCAGCCAGAGATTTTTAGTCCCACTGATGACAATTGCAGACAGTGTGGAGGAAGAGGATAGGGCCGTGCCCCACTCTGTGTGTTCATAAGATAGATGGCTTGCTGTAGGGGCACTCGGGAGGGGGAAGGAGCCAAGAGCGCCCAAGGAGGCCCAAGAAGAGGAGGATCGGGGCTGCTTTGTGCAAAGTCATTCCACAGAGCAGGTAAGTATAACATGTTTGCTTATTTAGAAAAAAATTGAGCCTTTAGTATCGGACAGTAGTATTTAAGAGCAATTCTACTCAACAAATGAATTGATTAGTATACTGCTAAGCAGGACTGTGGTCCCTTGCTGAGCTCTTATGCTCCACTGTGAATAAAATCATGGTGGCCACAGAGTGAGTGAGTGAGTGAGAACCACTAAGCGCGCCACCCAATATTTTTTTACTTAGAAAAAGGAGAGGTCAGATGAAAAGTGTGGTGGTCCCATCCCTGGTTATATAACAAAAGAAAATACCCCCTATATGGGACTTTGAAAGGCCACCAACACTATCACAGTACACTAACACTAATATTTTTATTACAATAATAACAGATCAAACAAGTGATTAAATATAAAAAGACGTATAACGTCTAAAAATTGATACATACAACATAACAAAAAAACAAAAATCAAAATTCTAACATTTGGTATAAAATTACATTAATACTCTCCGGTGGGTGATGTACCCCGATACCCGACGGGTTTCCCGTTGTTACACCTTCGTCGGGGGTAGAGAGTGGAGTATAGTCCATTATATTTTAGCTCAATTGAGATGATTCCATATCAAGAGCGCGAAGAGGCCACTATCAAGGTAGGGATGAGACTGAACGCCAACCCAAAGTACACTGTAAGCTTGGGAGGAAATACGTTTCCGAATCTGTGTAATAACAGGTGTATGACAGCAACTGGATTTCAGCTGTAAGCAGTATGTGCTTGAAACGACAGTTGGGACAAGGACTAGCCAGAGCCTCCAATGGAGCTACTCAGTTAGGGGGTAATACCAAATAGTCCCTGACTTTTTGCACCCTGTAAATGTGGTGTCTGTGAGTGCAGCGTCACCCCTTTGCATCAATGCCTGCATGCAGGGTGCACAAAGTCAGAGACTATTGGGTATTACCCCTTAACTGAGTAGCTCCATTGGAGGCTCTGGCTAGTCCTTGTCTCTCTACCCCTGACGAAGGAGTAACAACTGGAAACGCATCAGGTATTGGGGTACATCACCCACCGGAGAGTATAAATATCATTTTATACCAAATGTTATAATTTAGATTTTTGTTTTTTTGTTATGTTGTATGTATACATTTTTAGACGTCTTTTTATATTTGATCACTTTTTTGATCTGTTATTATTGTAATAAAAATCTTTTCTACATCAATATTAGTGTTGGGGGCCTTTCAAAGTCTCATATTTTCCCATATTTTCTTTTTGTTTTAATATTTTTTACTTGTTTACATGAAAATTATATTTTTAACTTCCAGGGTTTAGCCAGCTTGAGTGCCAGCATTAAATAAAAGCCAGTAGACTTTGTAGGTTGCAGTCCAATTGAATGCACAATGTTAAGGATTTTCTCTTGAAACTTAAACTGTTATAAGTAAATGCCTGTGCTTTTTGTCTGCACTTAACTTAAACCATCTTTATGAACAACCCAAAATCCAGGATTCTTTATTATGTCAATTGTGGATTCCTATGGTAATGTGACGCTGTGCCCCTCCCAATTTCCACTCTTTTGCTCCATAATTTCAGCAGAAGGTTTTGCTTACTATTGGTAAGGTGCAGGAGGCTGAAGAGGAATGAATAGGGCTTGACTATTCCAGCATAGGTCAGAATTTGTATAAAAGGGTACTTGCTAGGATGTTTACAGTGATCTGTAACCATCCCTAAGTGTCTGCATTTTATATATGATGGCAGTTTATAAAGTTCCAGGGTGACATGTTGCATTAAAAGAGGCCTAATGGAGCTTGACTTTGATTGTGAATGCGGCCGAATTTACCATTAGACACAGTTGGCCTGTACCAATAGGTGACAAAAGCATATTAGCAGCTTACAATGTATAGTTCTCAGTCATATCTTTTGTGTTCCATCCCTCCATACAATAAAATACTCTGTGTGAAGGGGTGATCCTGCAGAGGGGTGAAACAGAATTTCAAAAGTTTGTGTGTCTGCAGGATCCGGTGATGAACATTCAGCCTTGATTGCGAATACAACTTTGTCTCCTTACGACTCCTTCACCACCTTCCCACCCCACCTAACATATTCCATGCTTTGTGCACTTTATGCCACATTAATATGCCGGCTTTTGTCTAAGGATTCCTACTTACTGTAGGCTTTGCATCCTAGTTCATTTATCTAGAGCAGCCTTTCTCAACTTTTTAACCCTGGAGGAACCCTTGAAATAATATTCATTTCCCAGGGAAACCCTGCTAAAAAATTATATCTACAATTGTACATTAGCTCTATATGACAAAACTATTTTCAATAATGTTCATGAAATAAAACAAATAATAAAAATGGCTCAAAAATAAACTGACTATGAAAACTGTAGTCTCCCTGTACAGTAATGGCCAATAGAGAAGTTGAGACATGTCCAGCCAATGTAGAAGTGACCTCTTACACTGGTTAGTGTAAGTGGGTCTGGAAGAATTATATTGTCTATTGGTCATTGTATAAGGAACCCTTAGAAACCTTTGAAGAAACCCTGGTTGAGACAGGCTGAACTAGAGAATCTCTCTACAATACCGAAAGCCGATTTCTAATTAAATATGTCTATCTTCAGAATGACAAACAAGCCTCCACCGAGTGTTCCAAGAAGAGACTATGTGGCAGGTAAAAGCAAAAATATTTCTAAATATTATATATTGAAATCCTTTTTTAATTATTTAGGTCTTATAAGTTCTTTGTCTTATCTTTAGGTCCACAGGACGATGAGACTGATGAGTGGTCAGAT
The DNA here is from genome assembly GCA_028564925.1 of Lithobates sylvaticus. Taxonomy (NCBI): domain Eukaryota; kingdom Metazoa; phylum Chordata; class Amphibia; order Anura; family Ranidae; genus Lithobates; species Lithobates sylvaticus. Next base: position 70,989,594 of record CM053036.1, on the reverse strand, counting down.
GAATCTGTAAGATCCTTTTACCCTTTTTATTACCTATTTTAAAGAAGATTGCACTATTATACAGTATCTCACAAAAGTGAGTACACCCTTCCCATTTTGTAAATATGTTATTATATATTTTCATGTGACAGCACTGAAGAAATGACACTTTGCTACAATGTAAAGTAGTGAGTGTACAGCTTGTATAACAGTGTAAATTTTCTGTCCCCTCAAAATAACTCAACACACAGCCATTAATGTCTAAACCACTGGAAACACAATTGAGTTCACCCCTAAGTGAAAATGTCCAAATTGGACCCAAAGTGTCAATATTTTGTGTGGCCACCATTATTTTCCAGCACTACCCCTTGGGTATGGAGTTCACCAGAGCTTCAGAGGTTGCCACTGGAGTCCTCTTCCACTCCTACATGATGACATCACAGAGCTGGTGGATGTTAGAGACCTTGCACTCTTTCACCTTCCGTTTTGAGGATGCTTGGCCAGTCCATCACCTTTACCCTCAGCTTCTTTAGCAAGGCAGTGGTCATCTTGGAGGTGTGTTTGTTATTTTGGAATACTGCCCTGCAGCCCATTCTCCGAAGGGAGGGGGATCATGCGCTGCTTCAATATGTCACAGTACATGTTGGCATTCATGGTTCCCTCAGTGAACTGTAGCTCCCCAGTGCCGGCAGCACTCATGCAGCCCCAGACCATGACAATCCCACCACCATGCTTGTCTGTAGGCAAAACGCACTTGTCTTTGTACTCCTCACCTGGTTGCCGCCACACACACTTGACACCATCTGAACCAAATAAGTTTATCTTGGTCTCATCAGACCACAGGACATGGTTCCAGTAATGCATGTCCATAGTCAGCTTGTCTTCAGCAAACTGTTTGTGGGCATCATCTTTAGAAGAGGCTTCCTTCTGGGAAGACATTCATGCAGACCAATTTGATGCAGTGTGCGGCGTATGGTCTGAGCACTGACAGGCTGATCCCCCACCCCTTCAACATCTGCAGCAATGCTGGTAGCACTCATACATCTATTTCCCAAAGACAACCTCTGGATATGATGCTGAGCACGTTCACTCAACTTCTTAGAACAGGCCATGCAATGGTTGACCAAAGTGGAACCTGTCCTTTTTAAACCGCTGTGTGTTAAATTATTTTGATGGGACAGCAAATTTACACTGTTATACAAGCTGTACACTCACTACTATACATTGTAAGTAAGTGTTATTTCTTCAGTGTTGTCACATGAAAAGATAATAAAATATTTACAAAAATGTGAGGGGTGTACTCACTTTTGTGAGATACTGTATTTAGATGCATGCACTTTCATTACATTCAGAGATGGGCAGCTGCATATATATATTCAAACCTTGAACAATGGGTATTGATCCTTTAACATGTTGGGCACTTACTAGTTTCTAGCAAAGAAGTGTAAAGTTAACCTGTCGAGAAGAAAGCACTGGGTTGCCATTTCTAAGCTCCTTCTGAAATTTTGCCTGGTTTCTATTCTGACCTACTATCTTCATCAGTCCCTGAGTCACTGACCTAGAACAAGCATGCAAAGTCAGTGTAAACTTAGAAGTTCTCTACATAATTTTTCTGAGTCAAGTAAGGTCAGCATTCTCCATGCTCAGCTGGTGTTGGCAGCGTTGATCCATGCAGTAGACAGGAACATCCAGGAACCATTTTTAGCAGGTTTATTCTGCACTTTTATTTAGTTAGCAAACAAAGTATCAATGCAAGAGTTTTTTTCACAGTATTCTGTCAGCGGTAATCCTTGTCACCCAGCACCAGGCTATTATATATGAACAGTCAGCCTACATATGTGTACTCAGGAGAGGAGGCTTTATCCCCTCCAGAACTCTACAAAGACCCTCAGAACAGTACTTAAGATTCTGAGAAAACATAACAATAGTTTTTTCCATATCAGACACATGGCCAGGACCCCAGAACCATGTATAGATAAGAAACCTAGGTGACACATATACATACACCATCCACAAGGCTGCCAACCAGTGTCTCACATGGATAGATAGATAGATATATCTCTATCACACGTAGAGAGCAGGTGCATTCCATGGGCTTAACACCAGGAGGAATATTTAAGGGTTTAATGTGGTCAGCGTTCTGATGGGATGCAGCCCTGCTAAAGACAAGTTCACCAGTAATAAAGTCTGTTTAAATACTATCACTACCCACAGTGATGCCATATAATGTGTGTGATAATACACAGTTACAATGTAAAATCTGTATATATATATATATATCCTAAAAAACAATATCACAACCAAACTGCATAAATATGCTAGCTACATGGAAGTTCAGAAACTGAGCAATGCCTGTCTGCAGAAACTGCAAGGAAACAGAAAATACTGACCAGACCAAAAGCAAAATGGCTTCTCCCATCATGGGCTGCCAAATATCAGAGTGCAGGCAGAGGGAACACACAGGGATTGCATGCAGTCAAGGACAGTATAAGTAAAGGCAAGTCTGTGGAGAGTAGAAAAGACAGTCCACCAATAAAATACCCAACAAGGAACCAACCAAAAACGTGCAGAGTGAGCTACAGAAAGATTATAACTAAAGGAAGTGAAAAATTGTAATAAATATTAAATAAAAATTACTAGAAAAGAGGATCTCTCTCCAAAATATCAGACTGGCTCACTATGGCCCTGTACAGCAACCTGGGTCGATGCTAATACTGCAAGAAACTCAGCGTCAGTAGAAGTTGTATCATTTCCGTGTGAAATGTCAGCACTCAGCATTAGAGCCTTCATGAATTTCACTGACTAACATCTCTAAGAAGTCACAACGTAAGTTTGCTTCTGGTCTCTGCTTTGTACTGGTGACATGTTTGTAAACATTCCGTGGAGAACCAGCACCCACTTTCTGAGGAGCCCACTTTTCCCCACAACTGGTGAGAGGGTGGTGGCTGTCCAGCTGCTGCACTACCACCCACTTAACATATCCTTGTGTTATGTGGGTGGTAGTGCAGCAGCTGGACAGCCACCATGAGGCATTGCAAGGCTGAGTTGCAAGCATGACACCCAAAGGCAGAGGCATGATGGAATTTGTAGTTCCGCAAAAGCTGGAGCGCCACAGGTTGAGCGCCCATGCTTTAGAGCAAAGGCCAAGGGGGCATGAGGATTGTCTGCTTTTTGCCTGGGATTCTGAAAACCTCTGTTTAGGACTGCACCAAGGGTTGTTATTTCAACAAGGATGTGTTGTAGATATATATATATATATATATATATATATATATATATATATATATATATATATATATATATATATATATATAATATATATATATTTATTATACACACACAGACACACACTAACAAGTACCGTATTTAATGCACATCTTACCTGTGAGTATTTTGAGTTGCTCAGGACCAGCTGAAGGGTAAAATCTGCTCCCAGCGAGAGTGTCAGTTTTTTGTAACCCTTTTGGGTGGGGGTGAGCCTTGTTAGATTAGGAAAGAGAGAAATAACGCTAATAAACAGTGTGATGATGCTGGTAGTCCAAACCAGTGGCCCAGATTCTACAGGAGTTTCTGAATTAGTCACCCTTCCTATACTACAAATCCTTTTAGCACTGCAGAGATGAGTACATCACACGGGTATGGGCAGTCTAGTAAAATTGTTGTTCTGAGTTTTCTACCTTTCTGTTTTTACTAAATCTGTAACATTAACCTGCCTAACCTGTTTGCCAATACCTTCCAATAATGCTGCGTGAACAATCTGGGCAAAATAGGCCAAATCAAGAATAGCCAACACCAAGCATCCGTACACATTTGGCTCCCAGAAATCAGGACTGCCCCACAGAAATCTGGACTGTCGGGGGGTATGGTTCATCTAATTTTTTACGTTGCGTGATGCATGACAAAATTATCGGACATCAATCAACAAACATCCAATGCAAAATCCAAAAATTGCTGTGTGAAAATCTTTATAAATTTCACTGCTAAATCATTTGGTTTGTGCTTCACAAGAACTGCTTCTGCATAGATACTAAGAGCATGATAGCGTTTTTAGATATTTTTAAATGTGCCTGGAAATTTCTTTTTCATTTGTAGTAAAATTAAGGCTGAACTCTACGCAAGCTGCTAAAGACCTTGTACATAGTATAGTAGCTGTTTTACCTACCAGAGGATTTTTTACACAGCACTGTCAGATAGCAAAGCCAGGTTTAATGACATGAATTATATGTATGTATACCTATCCTACTGGAGAATTAAAGCTTTGGTGCTAGAGCTGCACGATTCTGGAAAGAATTGGCATCGCAATTTTTTTGCTAAGAATAAATATCACGATTCTAACACCGTAACATCATCTTTCACATTATACAAAACAATTGGTCTAACTATACTATTTAGTTTTTTTTTTTTAATTCACTGAAGTGTATTTTTTCCCCCAAAATTGTGTTTGAAAGACCGCTGCGCAAATACAGTGGGACATAAAATATTGCAACGACCACCATTTTATTCTCTAGGGTTTCTGCTAAAAATATACAGTCATGGCCGAAATTGTTGGCACACCAGAAATCTTTATAGAAAATCAAGTATTTCTCACAGAAAAGTATTGCAGTAACACATGTTTTGCTATACACATGTTTATTCCCTTTGTGTGTATTGGAACAAAAACAAAAAAAGGGAGGAAAAAAAGAAAATTGCACATAATGTCACACAAAACTCCAAAAATGGGCTGGTCAAAATTCTTGGCACCCTTAAAGTGGAGTAATTTGGTGTCATAATGTAGAGAATAAGATTTCCTTTCATTTTTTGAGCCCAGTCTTGCCACACAGATTTACTCCAGCCCTGAGAAATCCTCTTTTATTGTTCAGTTAGAAAATCTTGACAAAGTGCTGAAATCTTTGTCAAAAATGCCCCCTTGCTGTGAGTGACAGGTGATTTACATATCTCATGCACTAACCTTTTTTTTGGGGGGGGGGGTGGGGGTGGGTTTACATCCACTTTAACTTAATATTTGGTTGCACACCCTTTGGAAAAAATAACTGAAATCAGTCGCTTCCTATAACCATCAATAAGCTTCTTGCACCTCTCACCCGGAATTTTGGACCACTCTTCCTTTGCAAACTGCTCCAGGTCTCTCTTATTGGAAGGGCACCTTTTCCCAACAGCAGTTTTAAGATCTCTCCACATGTGATCAATGGGATTTAGATCTGGATTTATTGCTGGCCACTTTAGAACTTTCCAGCGCTTTGTTGCCATCCATTTCTGGGTGCCTTTTGACATATGTCAAAAGACATGCTGGTAGGTTAATTAGATCCTGTTGAAAAAATTGGCCAAATATGTGTATGTAAGCGTGTCGGGACCCCATGGGGCAAAGGACCGCGCTATACCGCAGATGGACACCGGTGGCAAAAGGCGCCCTGAGGCGATTCAGTTTGCATAGGTAGCACTATACAAGTCACTCCATTCATTCATATGTTTGGGGTCATTGTCCTGCTGGAAGACCCAAGATCTCAAACGCAAACCCAGCTTTATGACACTGGGCTCTACAGTGCGACCCAAATCCTTTGGTAATCCTCAGATTTCATGATGCCTTGCACACATTCAAGGCACCCAGTCCCAGAGGCAGCAAAACAACCCCAAAACATCATTGAACCTCCACCATATTTCACTGTAGGTACTGTGTTCTTTTCTTTGTAGGCCTCATTCCGTTTTTGGTAAACAGTAGAATGATGTGCTTTACCAAAAAGCTCTACCTTGGTCTCATCTGTCCACAAGACGTTTTCCCCAGAAGGATTTTGGCTTACTCAAGTACATTTTGGCAAACTGTAGTCTTGCTTTTTTATGTCTCTGTGTCAGCAGTGGGGTCCTTCTGGGTTTTACTGCCATATTGTTTCATTTCATTTAAATGTCGATGGATAGTTTGAACTAGTTTGGGGCTGCTTATCCACCATCCGGACTATCCTGCATTGCAACCTTACATAAAATTTTCTCTTCTGTCCACGCCCAGAGAGATTAGCTACAGTGCCATGGGTTGCAAACTTCTTGATAATGTTGCGCACTGTGGAGAAAGGCAAATCTAGATCTCTGGAGATGGACTTGTAACCTTGAGATTTTTGATTTTTTTTTCCACAATTTTGGTTCTCAAGTCCTCAGACAGTTCTCTTCTCCTCTTTCTGTTGTCCATGCTAAGTGTGGCAGTTAGTTTCTGAATGGTCGTTTGTCAACCAGACATGTTGCAGAATCGGAGGAGATAACGCGTTATTTATTATTGGCCTTGGAGTTATTGCTTTGACATTTTTATTTTGCTTGAATAATGATTTGATGTTGGTATATTTTCCATATTTTTGGATGCATAGAATGCACTTTCTGGTTAAGTTCTATTGGCAGATAGCATGTCTATTTATTTTTTTTTTTTTTTAATGCACAATAAAAAAAATTGTGCAGAATAATACTTGGCTATGTGTTTTACTTCAAATGACAGTTTGGGAGTAGGCCGTTACATTTAAAAAATACAATGTAAAATTGACAAGGGACACCAACATAGTTGTATCTTTGATCTTAAAAGCTGCGGGATAATAGTTTTGTGGTAACTTGCACAAATAAAAAAAAAAAAAAAAAAAATAATAATATTATCCTTGATATCACTAGAAAAAAAAAAGCCTTTGAAAATTTCATTTGCAATAACTCCATCAGTATCGCCAGCAAAGCAGCTTCATTATTATTCCATTAAAGAAGAGAATTGTGCGCTGCATTTGGAGATTTCATAATTTGGCACGTCACGAATATTAATTCTCCATTACAAATGCTAGTTTACAAGGCCGATTGCTTCTGCTACCAAGCATGCGTGTTTGTACTTTGGACTTTTGTCCAACGGACTTGTGTACACACAATCGGAAAATCCGACAACACACATTTGTTGGCGGAAAATTTAAAAACATGCTAGCCAACATTTGTTGACGGAAAGTCCGACAACAATTGTCCGATGGAGCATACATGCGGTCAGATTTTTCACCAACAGCCTGACATCCAACATTTCCCGTCGGAAAGTCTGATCGTGTGTACAGAGCTTTAGTCTTTAAATGGTTAAACTGACCTCATTTGCAGACGAAGTTCATCTCTTTGATCTAAAAGAACAAAATGTTAAAATATTTCTTCCTATCTCCCAGCACTGAGCAATGTTAATAAACATTTGCTGGATGTATGTTTTTTGTTTTTCTGTTGCTTTTTTGACAGCTGTGAGTGAGCAGAGAATGGTTCTGCACTTGTTACATGAATGAATTGTGGAAGTGCCGGATTAAGATCGTGAGGGGGGTTGAATCAAGATCGCAATTTTTTTTTTTTTAAGGATTATTTATGCAGCTCTATATGGTGCTTTTTCAATGGACAAATACTGGCTTACCTTCTGAAAAATTGGGCCATGGGTGGTGGTGGTGCCACAACACTGTAACCCCTCACAGATACTCTTGTCGGGCGCAGAAAGGGACCCTGCATTGAAATATTAGATCAAAAGTTGTATGTACATGCCCCTGTTAAACAGGGGCAGAAAAATTGGGTCTTGGGTGGTGGTGGTGCTTTAAACCAAAAATATTGTTGTAAGCTAGCATCATCAAGATTGAGGAGGAATAGGAAAGTCAGCATAGGCAGTCTTCAAGGGATCCCACATCCATAGAAAATTCAATCAGTTGCATCAGCATCAGGTGCTTGATAGCTGCTGATCCAAGATGGATTATTTTTTATGAATGTGAGCCTATCAACGGAGTCTGTGGACAGGCGCACACTGTAACCCTTTACAAACCCTCCAGCAGCACTGAATGTGCATTCAGAAAGAACGCTGGATGCAGGACAGGCCAGTAGCTCAATTGCATATTGAACAAGTTCTGGCCAGTGGTCCATCCTGAAGACCCAGTAACCCAGTGGATGCTCTGTTGGAAAGGTCTCCTAGTCTGCTCTTGCCCCTAGATATTCCTGCACCATGTAATGCAGACGGTGGCCATGGTTGCTTGAACCGATCAGACCTTGGCGCTGAGGACTGAAAAATAGTTTAAAGGCATCGATCAGCCGGCCAACTTCTCCACTGCTCTTCCTCTGACTGAACGAAGTCTCAGCAACACGTTGTCCAGCACCAGGAAATTTTAACCTCCCAGGGTCTGGATATGCATTGCACAAACCTTTCTTCAAGGCCTCCTGAAGATGTTTCATCCTCTGCAAAGGCAGGATGAGTTCTGCAACCTTACCCTTGTAACGTGGATCAAGAAGGGTTGCCAGCCAGTAATGATCTCTCTCCTTGATACCATGAATCCTAGGGTCTTTTCACAGGCTTTGCAGAATCAGGGAGTTTGCAGAGGCATTCGATTCTGGGTCACTTGGGATCACATGATCCGTAACTACCTCCTCCCAGCCACGTACAACTCCTTGGGGTTCTGGGGACTGAAAACCATCCCTTGAAGATTGATGCTGAGTGTTATCCTCTACATCCATGATGACACAATCCTCCTACTCATATTCCTGTGTGTTTGGCGAGCCCGCAGGATTGCAATCTGGATAAAGGGGGCCTTAAAAGGTAAGGAAGTCCTCCTCCTCCTTCCTCCCGCTGTTCTGCCTCAAGTACCCTGTCCATTATTCCACGAAGCATGTGCTCCAACAGGAAGACTAGAGGGATAGTGTCACTGATGCATGCATTGTCGCTGCTCACCATCCTTGTGGCCTCCTCAAATGGTGACAGGACAGTGCATGCATCCTTGATCAGTAGCCACTGGTGTGGCGAAAAGAAGCCAAGCTCCCCTGACCCTGTCCTGGTGCCATACTTGCACAGGTACCCATTGATGGCCCTCTGCTGCGTGTGCAGCTGCTGCAGCACTGCCAACATTGAGTTCCTCCTGGTGGGCATGTCACAAATGAGGTGGTTGGTGGGCAGGTTGCATTCTCTTTGAATGTCAGCCAGCCGAGTACTGGCATTTTATGACCGGCCGAAATTACCACAGACTACTTTTCTAATCTGCCTCAGGAGATCCTGTAAGCCTGGGTACCTGCTCAAGAACCGCTACACCACCAAATTCAGGACGTGTGCCGAGCGTGGAGTCAACCACCTCTGAGCCTGCCCCTGCAGAGCTGACAGAATCTCTGCCCCAGTGTGGCTCCTGTCCCCTAAGCAGACCAACTCAAGCACTGCATGGCATATTTTTGCCTGACTGCTTGCGTAGCCCCTTAAACACTTACAGAGCACCACTGGTTCAGAGGAAGACGCCATAGAGGAAGAAGAGGAGGAGGGGGTGGAGGAGGGAGCTGTGGCAATCACCACTAGCATTTTGGAGGCGTGGTGGTGGAACAAGCTCCAACAATACTGAACCCTGTCCTGCATCCTTCCCAGCTGCCAGCAGAGTTACCCAGTGCACCGTGAAGGAAAGGTAATGTCCCTGCCCATGCCTGCTGGACCATGAGTCAGTGGTAATATGCACCTTACAGCTGACCGCCCTGTCCAACGAGGACAAAACATTGCCTTCCACATGACGGTAGAGAGCCGGAATGGCCTTCCGTGAAAAGAAATGGCGTTTTGGAACCTGCCACTGAGGTACAGCACATTCCACAAATTCACAAAATGGGGCAGAGTCTACCAGCTGAAAAGGCAGCAGTTGCAGTGCTAGCAATTTGGCCACGCTAGCATATAGATGCTGAGCATGTGGATGGCTGGGACCGAATTTCTTTTTACGGTTCAACAACTGGGGTAGGGAAATTTGCCTGCTAAAATCAGATGGTGGTGTAATGCTAGCAGATTGGCTGCAACTACTTGGGACACCTATTGCTATACCTTCATTCTTGTCAGTGCAGGTTTTTGAGAGGACTGGAGGGTATAGTAGGGTTGGAGATCCCACATGAGGAGCAAGGAGAAGTATGCCTTTTTCTTTGATGTGGATCTTTCCAGTGCTGCTGCCGACAGACTGCATGGCAGGTCGTCATATGTCTGGTCAAGCATGTGGTGCCCAAGCACCTGCGGAGCTCTGTGGTGTGATGCAATAGGGTGGCTGCCCTTAAGCTGCCCCCAAGAGAACATCCTACCTTGTTGGAGTTTTGCCTTCTCCTCTTCTTTTCTCTCAGGCACCCAAGTACAGTCGGTGACCTCATCATCACCTCCCTCCTTGTCACTGGAGCAAACTTGGCAGTATACTGCAGCTGGGGGAACATGACTGCCAGTTTCTTGTCCTTCTTGGGCACCCCCTCTCTCGCTAAGCTCAGGTTACTCCCTTCCTCAACATGGGAACCAACATCAGAGCCTTCAAATCGCTGCGCATCCTCCAGCAGCATGTACCAGACTCTGTGATTGAATAATTCTGGGGACTCCTCCGTACATGATGGTGGGGCTACGGAAAGAGTGACTGTGGACAAGGAGCCGGTAGAATGGGCCGCTTTGGCAGCTGTGTTGGAAAGTAAATTACTCTAAACCTGGGTGACCGTGGATGAGGACGGCTTTGTTATCCACTCCACCAACTCTTCTGCATGTTCTGGCACAATAACGCGGCCAGCAGCAGAAAAAAAGGACAAGCGTGCCCCACGGCCACCTGCAGAGGATGCATCATGTCCATGACCAGCACTGTTGACTGTAGACACGGAGGCTGCTTGCCCTCTTTTAGTGGCTTGTGAGCGTCTGCCTCTCCTTGGTGGCCTTCCAGGCATGATGTATATTTTGTTTTGCAACACCACACTACACTGTATTAGATACTGTGTACACCACCAGAAGTGTAGTAGAAACTGTACACACTATTAGATACTGTGTACACCTGCACTGTATTAGCAACTGCACTATGGCTGCACTGTATTTTATACTGTGTACACAACCAGAAGTGTAGTAGAAACTGTACACACTGTATTCGATACTGTGTACACCACCAGAAAAGTAGTAGAAACTGTACTATGGCTGCACTGTATTGTGTACACCACCAGAAGTGTAGTAGAAACTGTACACACTGTATTGGATACTGTATACACCACCTGCACTGTATTAGCAACTGTACTATGGCTGCACTGTATTTTATACTGTGTACACCACAGAATGCATTGTAGCTATAGGCTACACTGGATGCAGAGTGTCCGTGTAATATATACGGTGTATGTGTGTATAATATATATATATATTATATATGTGTGTGTGTGTGTGTGTGTGTGTGTGTGTGTGTGTGTGTGTGTGTGTGTGTGTATATATATATATATATATATATATATATATATATATATATATATATATATTATATATATATATGTATGTGTGTGTGTATATGTATATATATATATGTATATATATATGTATATATATATATAATAAATTTATATAAAAAAATATTACACTGACTGAACATAGAGTAAACATTGAATTTATAGGCTATGCTAAATGCAGAGTGAGTGTATGTGTGTGGATATAGATATAGATAGAGATATATATCTATAAAATATATATATATATATATATATATATATATATATATATATATATATATATATATATATATATATATATATATATATATATATATATATATAAATCTATATTATATCTAAAAATATATATATCTCAGATACACTGCTACTAACTGAATAACCTGCGTGCTTAATCTAACTCAAGCTATCTCTCTGTCCATGCCAACAACCCTACACAGGGCCAACGTGTAAGCTGCCTTATATAGTGTGGGGCGTGGACTTGGTCCGCCTGAGCCAATTCTGGTTCTCTTAGCAGAGGGTGCTGTGATTGGCCAAAGCATGCAGGTCCGGTGCATGCTTTGGCCAATCATCCTACAGCATTATGGGGCGTTTGGCGCTCGAATTTGCCGTAAACGCCCCATAATGTTCGCTGTTCTGCAAACGGTCGAACACCCAATGTTCGAGTCGAACGTATGTTCGACCCGAACATCAAGCTCATCCCTATTTCAATGGATTGCATTATTACTCCACAATATTAACATGCCAGATCACCCTAGAAAACTTTTCCTGACCCACAGGCAGTGCTACCAGGCAGACTCAACAAAGGAGGAATGGAATTACAAAAAAAAAGGTCCCTTTAATCAATTACCCCTTGCATATCTTCTTAAAATAAATCCTTTCACTCAGTAGACATAGCCTGAACATATGTAGTAAAAGTTGGCATGTGGCACTCTCTGTAAATGCGAGGGGTCTTCAAAAAGTTTTCTCACTTTTTTATATTTTCATTGGAAACGGTGAGGGTGGGAGGACTGGTAATTGGTCATGTCGGAGAGTGTCACGTGACTAGTCTGTCTGGCAAGCTGGCCAACCTTGTAGTTTAGTATGAGTTGTCATGCTGCGAAACTTATTAAAAAAAGAAAGTATGGAAACTTTTTGAAGAACCCTTGTATGTTTGTAATATATCTGTTTTATTGTTGTTTTTTTTTTTTTTTTTTGGAGTAATCACATTTTTAGTCTTTGGGCAGCTCTCCCCATCCAGAGCCCAGCTCTGGGTTCCAGCAGCTAAATAGCAAACATTGCACAGTAAATGTATCTAGTCACATGTAAACCCAACCCAAAAATAAATTAAAACACATTTATGAAATTCATGTTTGTATTTGTTTCCAGTTTTTTTGTAACCATTTATTTGCAGGGGAGTGACTATGAGAATCCCAATGGCCATTCTGATGACGAAACATATGTGGATCCTACTGAAGAGCAAGATGAAAGCTATGAACCTCCACCAAATGAACAGGAACCTAGATTTACCCCATCCTATAGGTTCGCTGACAGAAATGGAGGATATGCTGGTGAGTTGAGACTCCCTACAAATTGTCCAGTAAACTGTGGGGTTGATTTACTAAAACTGGAGAGTGCAACATCCGGTGCAGCTCTGCATAGAAATCTATTAGCTTACAGGTTTATTCTTAAAGCTTAAATCAACAAGCTGAAGTTAGAAGCATCGGACCAAGGATAGTGATTGTGCCCCACTAGCGGCTTTGATTTCAATTGCCGTGTGTTCCCTGCACCCCTGCTTTCACACACAGCCCTGCCCCCTGGTCCCGGGGAATTTGATAGACAGATCACACGTCCAACACGGGACGAGTGACGTGTATCAAAGTTCCCTGGCCAGGGGGCGGGGCTGTACAGGACGCCAATCAGCGGGAACACATGGCAATTTAAATCAAAGCTGTTCCAGAATTGTCCCTCGGCGCTCATATAATCCGGCCAGCAATGCTCTTCTTCTCCTCTGCTTCCCTTCATGATGGACACAGGCATTGGTGGATTAGTGTGAGGCTGCATTGGTGGACACGGGTGAGGCTGCATTGGTGGACACGGGTGAGGCTGCATTGGTGGACACGGGTGAGGCTGCATTGGTGGACACGGGTGAGGCTGCATTGGTGGACACGGGTGAGGCTGCATTGGTGGACACGGGCTGCAGGCTGCATGGTGGACACGGATAAAGTTGCTTAATTTTGCATAAAACATTTTAAGAGTAATTTCATGATATAATTTATGAGGCCATGTTTAGGGGCGGGGCAGGGTAGGGGTTGGGTGGGGCAACTGGTGGCGAGTAACCCTTGAGGCCTGGCTAGTAGCTCAGGACTTGAAATTTTGAGCCCTGCTATGCATGTTAATTTTTGTGTATGTTTTTAACTCTTTTACCTTTTTTCCTTTTTGTACCACGTATTGTTATAAATATCTAATTTTATATCTATTACTGTCCATTGTACCTTTAAAGTCTGACCTTTGGGCTATCTTTTGCCCAAATTTTTCTTTTGTTATATCAAATTCCCATAAAGATGTGGCCATAGGAGTGTTTCCTTCATATTTTCTATGTAACTGGGCAATAGTAATTGCTGTTTCCTCGTGTTGAGCCAGATCAATGCAGCTCAACACACTAGATGTGAATGGGTTCTTACATTTTTCGAAATCTTTTAGGGTAATTCTAATTTAGCAGTAGTAGATACTTGTAACGTGCTAGCCAGCGTTTGTTTTATTTGATTTGTATAACGCCTGAGTAAGGATTCTAAGGGGTATCAGAAGTTTGCATCTTTTTTTTTTTTTTTGTAAATTCTTTTACAAAAAAGGTATATTGCATAGATATATAAAATACAATGAACTTTTAGTATTCACACTGATACATACACCACAAAATGGTAGTATAAACATTGAAAGCTATTTGCAAACCAGGTGCATAGCTGGTCCAAACAAGGAGCAAACAAGATAAATGTACCTGTGTATCACCTTAGCGACAGGCTCTCATACAGTTTTCCATAGAAAACCGTTTATCTAAAAAATTATCAAGAGTGAGGTGGGTGGTAAAGAAAAGTGGGCAAGGTGGGACTTACAAGCGAGTTCTAGGGAGAAAGGGGGGGGGGTGGTAAAAAAGAAAGAGTATAGAGGAAAAATGGAAGAGAAAATGTTGCTGCAGTCACTACCTGTGGGATGCATTCAGTGACTACCATCAAGAGCTGCTTATATTCCTGGGAGGGTAGTTCCATCTAGTAGTACCCACATTATGCTTTCATCTCTGTGATATAGCTTTGCTGTTAAATCTTCCATACAATGAATTTGTGCAATTTTAGAAAGCCACGGCTGGATGGTAGGGGGTGATTTCTGTCTATAGACCAGAGGTATACATGCTCTAGCTGCACTTTACTAAGTGGATCAGTAGAGATGGTTTGTAATGTTTTCAAGATATGAAGTTTGGATCTTGAATAACTTAAGTTATCCAATAAAGAGTAATGTGAATTTAATATAGGACTTTACTTTAGCGCATTAAAAAATTCACAAGTATATTAGAAAAAATTCTACCAAAGTTTCATTACAGTAAAAGTCCATACATTTTTAGAAAGCCCCCTTGTAGTGTATATTTTCCAAATGATGTCTCTCCAAATATATCTATAGTTCTATTTTTCTAGATAGTTTTCCTCATATTCCAGGCCACTAAAATGCAGTTTAAAATCCCACCTCGTGCATCATGGCTTAGGAGCCCAGGGAGATCTATAGCAGTACAAGCCTCCATTGGTAACACCATTACATGTCCCCTGTTGCACTTTTGGAACAGCTCTGGTAACAGCCATAGGATTGGTCAACACTTACTAGAACTGCATGACCAATAAAACTGTGGCCCAAGCACATATGGAGCTGTGGATCTCCCACAGTTCCTGGAGTAACCACAGTCCTGCTAATTCATGCAGAGAAAGTGTTCTGTAACTTTGCATTTTGGCTGCTATCGGTGTGGAAATGACTAGCAACCAGCACAACAGTTTAGGTGCCCACTGATACAAACTGATGGATCGGTCCCTTTAATGGTTACTGGCATGTCATAGGCTTGTTTTCTTTGAAGTTTCACAAATTGCAAAGATTAAAAATAATATGGATATTTTTTTTTTTTTTTACTTTCTAAAGACAGGAACCAGGCACCGGCAAGCACCCCAAACGAACCAAAAAATAGGCCTACACGACCGCTACCTAAACCAAATGAATCCTTGGCAAAGCCCCCATCAACCTTGCATCAAGTTAGTCGTTTGCCTCCTCCAAGCAGATCTGTACCCAAGATATTGCCAAAGCCAGCTGTAGTGACCAGACAGCAGCCAACATCAGTACTGCCACCAATAAGGAAGAAACCACAACCACAGCCACAACCACAGCCACAGCATGATGATCAGGTAATGCTATGTACTACATATGAAAAGCGTATATGGTTATGCTATAGTTATTTTAACATCACATGACAATTAGTTACTAAAAGTGAATCGGTTTTTCTTTTGATAAGAATGTTGATGTTTCCACCACATTTTTTTATGTTCGTTGAATGTCCTCTTTTTTGCTAGTTTAATAAAAGGCCCTATTATTAAGACTGGGCATTAGAATGCGATGAGTGTAGCTTTAAAAATATTTGGGGATTAGAAGCATCCCTAACAACATGCATTATTACTAATTTCAGGACTACATGGTGCCTGGCGATGAGGAAGAAGAAGATAATTATATTGAACCTACTGCAAGTCCGGAGCCCTATAGGCGTAAGATCTTCCATGTTCATCAATTATACAGGGCAGCTTTAAAATCTCACGGGGCATGAAAACCTCAACGTTAATCAAAGTTGCTGCAACAAAGCCAGTTCCTACAACCCCCCCCCCTAAGTTTCTACTCACTGAAATTTTCTACAAATTATGATTTCTGATCCTCTTTAGTAAAGCATATCATCATTACATTTGGCAGCTAGAAAGAATGTGCAGTTTTCCAGTTACAAATCAAGGTGGTATCTTCTTGAAGTAGATCTAAACGGAAACACTAAAATCTCACATTATTGCTGGTTAAAAAAAAAAAAATGAATCAATAACCCATTTTGACTCAAGTAAATTTGTGGTCACTTTAAAGCCCCAGGTACTGAGTCTCCTGTCTTCTTCATTGAGGAGGAAGATGATCCTTCTTTTGGTGTCCATGTCACTGCCTGGGTTATGTTGACTTTTCACTGGCTGTCCAGTGGTGGGGTTCCCTCGGGATCCAGTAGGCTGCAGTGGCATGTTGATCTCAGGAAGTGGTGACCAATGGTTGGCATAGACTGCAACGCTGGATCACCAATCAGAATCACACCAGCAAGGGATGTGTATTCAGGGGCGTTCGGAAGCTTTAAAAGGTAGTCCATTTAGTACTATTTAGTGGTGTTGCCACCAAAAAAAAAAAATTGCTTAAAAATCATAAAAAAATTAAAAAAAAATTAGAAAAAATATTTTTACTCACCTCTAAATGCCTGTTGCTAGGGGGTCCCTCGTAGTCTGCCACCTTCAGTGCCCGGGAACTGACATCACTTCCCCTCGGCGCCGCACAGTCATATGGGACCTGTCACGTGTCCCAGGTGACTGAGCGTCCTATCACGGCGCGTGGCGCTGCTCACGCATGCGCAGTGGGTGCCCGGCTGTGAAGCCACAGCTGGGTGCCCACAGTAAGAATGCCGGCGCCGTGAACGAGGGGGGGCTTCGTTCCCCCGCATCGCTGGACCCTGGGACAGGTAAGTGTCCGAGTATTAAAAGTCAGCAGCTGCAGTATTGCTGCTGACTTTTAATTTTTTTTTTTTTTTTTTTTTTTTTTAGGGGGCACCCCACTTTAAGTACTAAATAGGTGAAAAGGGGATGGGAGGGGAGGTATATGTGCCTGGAGATAGACTTTAACATGTTAGACATTTTTAGTAGAGTGAAGAAGGTTTAGAACTTCTGACAATGTTTTATTGCTGTGCATGCTTTCCTGTCCCATGACAACCACTACCCACATTTCTTTTATGAGCATTTTAGGGACAGGAAGTGAGGTAAAATCTCCTTAATGGGGGTCACAATAAAAAGGTACAGAAAATATAACTCTTTCTCGCTCAATCCAAACTATAAAAAAATGTCTGGAATAAGGATTCCAGTAGCACCTAAATAGTTTTAATATAAAAGGCAGGATACAAGTCATTAAACAGAGGAGGGGAGCAAATTTGATGGTGAGAAAGTTTTACTGACATCAATGTGAGGTTTATCAGCAGTAAAATTAGTAAGAGATAAAGGGATCCTGAAAATTCAGAAAACTCGTATGGAAAGCAAATAACATTGCTAGGTCTGACATACTGTAATACTTTGAGCCCAGTATTGATGAACTGGCAAAAACCATAGGAAAAGAAAAATAGAGTAAAAATTATAGATTTCCACTGTGTTACATGTGCAGCGGTATCTGCTGAGAGAACATTCTTTGACTGCATAAGGTGGCCTCAAATATGCCAGTAACACTTTGTCTATTGTTGTAACCCAGAGACCAAGTACAGTTAAAAAATGATATGCCTGCTGAACTCTAGAGTTATATTTCTGGCCTATGTGTGAATACACTGATTTACAAAGATATTTTTATTTTCACAGCTCCCATTGTGAACAGAACCAATAAACCTGGCCAGTCACCCATTACAAGGTCTTCAAAGCATGCAGAAGAACCAGGTACAACACCAGGTCTACGAAAACATATGAAGAGTTAAAGTGGAATTCCAATCAAATACTAAGTTTAACCTTACTCCCACCCTGATTCAAAGCCTATTCTATCTATTCTGTGAAAGGCAAGATCTGTATACTGACCTATTCTGAGGCCAGTCCAGTCCAGTCGCACGATCAGATCCCAGCACTAGCTTAAGTGTAGAGGAGGGACAGCTGATATTGGGGCAATGTCTCACTGCCTGTGATTAGCGCAGCGCTGCGCCGACTTCCTGGCGGGCTCTGCACGTGGACCATGCGAACACGCCTGAGCTCATCCTTACCCGGTAGTAAGCCTATAGGTGATGTCACTACATTGGCTCTGTAGCTGATGTCGGTGATCTCTCCTCTTCACTGAAGCCAGCTGCTAGAGAGGTCATGTGACCAAACCGAATCACCCTCAACATAGGTAAATATAGACTTCTTTCCTTTTAAAGGGTATTTAGAATAGGCTTAAAATGGGGGGGGGGGGGGCGGTAGGTTTAGGCTTAGTTAGGATTTTACTATATTTCCATTTTAACCCTCTAGACAATAATGTATTTTGTTTTTAACATGAGATGAAAGAGTTGAGTAAAAACATTTGAAGTAATCTACTGCTATAAATATTATTGATAGAAAATACTTTGTTTAGGAAACGCCTGCTGATCTAGAGACTTATTCAGTAAAAGAGCACAAGGGAGCACAGTGCTCTACAGCAACCAATCAAAATGGATATTGGTGTTACTTCAGATACTTATTACTTTGCTTATTGCACTCTTTGCCTAAGCCTGCAAGGGTTTTTATACAGCCTACAGGACAGTATGGCAAAGGGTAAGGTTATCTGTCCATCAACTATACAATTATTGGGATGGAGGTTAAAAAATGTGAAGGCACTACTTAAGTCTTCTTGTGGTGTAAGTGCATTTTGGTAGTGTTAGAAGAGGGGTTTGTTGTCCTGTATGCGTCTTTAATCTCTGTATTTGGGGATCATAATCATCCAGTAAGAGGCTTTTATTGCGGTGGAGGGCACGTGTGTATGGTGGACTGCCCAAACTATTTCACGTGGCTTGGCATCTAGTGGGGTGCACCACTATTCTGAGAAGAATTGTAATACTTTCCATCACACTATATATTTTATCTGTGTGTGGCATATGGACTAATTACTTTTATAAAATTATTTGATTCACTGCTTGACCATTATATATTTTGTACACTTGTAGTACTGTTTATTTTTTTTCTTATAGTAAGAAGTGCACTATCATTTGTGTATATATACTATAGATTAAAATCAGATATCTTTTATTACAACCTATTTGGTATAAAACATATAAGAACAAGTTGATTTCAAATAGGCATCAAACATAGTAAAACAGTCTGCCCAAAATATGGTGGATTAGGCCTCTCCGGCAAAACAGGTGAATAACATTGGAGATATCACTCAGTCGGGGAGATGCCACAACCTTGGATATCTAGATCCAAGCTTGACATGTTTCGCGCACTGAGCACTTCTTCAGTAGCTTATACAGTAAAACCTTGGATTGCGAGCATAATTTGTTCCAAAAACATGCTTGTAACCCAAAGCACTTGTATATCAAAGCGAATTTCCCTATAAGAAATAATGGAAGCTCAAATGATTCGTTCCACAACCATTTATTTATAAGTTCTTCAGTTTATAGTCCATATAGAAAGATTACAGCAATGTGATAGGTTGTGTAACCATAAAATGTCCATCCACAAATGGAAGCCTCCACAAGGGGAATAAAAGAACAATCCAACAGGAGCTACAGAGTATAAAAGAGAAGAGAGGTGCCTCTAAGTGTAGCAATATGGTTACTTTTAATGAAGGTATCATATTTAGCAACTCACATGGTTGATGATTAAAAGAGGCACATCTAAGTATGTAGGCATCCAGGGTAAAGCTGTCCACATAGACCATCTCCCGCAATGCCAGCTTTCACTGCTGTCAGTCTACAACCGTGACCGTGCAGTAGTACTCTGCAGTAGAGCGATCTGAAAGTGAGGCTTGAACTGCTCATGGAGCGCAGCGTGGAAGGGACGACTTCAATGGCGGTGCGGAGGATGGTCTATGTGAACAGCTTTATCCTGGATGCCTGCATACTTAGATTTCCCTTTTTTTTATCATCAACCATGTGAGTTGCTAAATGTTGTACCTTTATTAAATGTAACCATATTGCTACACTTAGAGGTGCTCTCTTATCTTTTATACTCAGTTGTGACATGACGCTACTTGTATATTAAGACATCGCTTGTATATCAAGTAAAAATGTATTTAAAAATGTTGCTTGTCTTGCAAAACGCTCTGAAACCAAGTTACTCTGAAACCAATGTATCAATGTCTAGATAAAAAAGAACAATACAATGGTACATAGCTTTGTAACATTAGATACAACCAATATATACATAGATTTCTTACATTTACAAAACGGTGTATAAATAGCACATGAGCAGGTGGAAAATCTGAGCAATCTTAACTGGGTCATATTGCAAGATACCCTTGGAGTCAGAAACTGCATGTATATATTTTTTTGATTGCTGCATCCTCCCTCAATCTACGTGGCAGTAAAGTGTGAGCTTTATTGCCACGTTCGTAGAATCTCTGCTGAATAGATGTTTATTTTCTTAAAATTATTTTATATAAAATATAACAAAAGAAACCTAAAATATACAAATCTAATAGATATTTTTATTTATTAAGGTAATATATATAAAATGTATGTGATCTGTTCAGCGAAGCACATTGTGATATTTTTTAATGCCTCAATTTCACATGAAGTTGGGTTTCACAGGACCACTTTACTAAATATAGCAATGGTATGACAGATCTTGATATGTAACCTGATGCCCTTTAAATTTCCAACCTCAGTGTTAAGAGACATTTGCTAAGATAAAATTGTATAATAATGTGCCCTTTTAACCACTTTCTGACCGCCCTATAGCAGTTTTACTGCTACAGGATGGCAACAAATCACACACACACATGTATGTATGTATGTGTGTGTGTGTATATATATATACATGTATATATATATATATATATATATATATATATATATATATATATATAGCCTTGAAAAAGTATTTATACACGTTTAAATTTTACACACTTCGTCATGTTACAACTATTGAGATTTATTTTGATAGACCAACACAAAGTGGCACAAAAATTGTGAAGTGGAAGGAAAATGATAAATGGTTTTAAACATTTTTTACAAATAAATATCTGAAAAGTGTGGCGTGCATTTGTATTCAACCCTCTTTACTCTGATACCCCTAACTAAAATCTAGTTGAACAATTGCCTTCAGAAGTCACCTAATTAGTAAATGGAGTCCACTTGTGTGTAATTAAATTTCAGTATAAATACAGCTGTTCTGTGAAGCCCTCAGAGGATTGTTAGAAAACCTTAGTGAACAAACCGCATCATGAATGCCAAGGAAAACACCAGACAGGTCAGGGATAAAGTTGTGGAGACGTTTAAAGCAGGGTTAGGTTATAAAAAAAATATCCCAAGCTTTGAACATCTCACAGAGCACTGTTCAATCTATCACATAAAAATGGAAAGAGTATGGCACTGAAAACCTACCAAGACATGGCCGTCCACCTAAACTGACAGGCTGGGCAAGGAAAGCATTAATCCGAGAAGCAGCCAAGAGACCCATGGTAACTTTGGGGGAGCTTCAGAGATCCACATCCCAGGTGGAAGAATCTGTCCACAGGGCAACTATTAGTCGTGCACGCCACAAATCTGGCCTTTATGGAAGAGTGGCAAGAAGAAAGCCATTGTTGAAAGAAAGCCAAAAAAGTACAGTTTGCGAGAAGCCATGTTGAGGCCACAGCACACATGTAGAAGAAGGTGCTCTGGTCAGATGAGACCAAAATTTTACTTGTTGGCCTAAAAGCAAAAAGCTATGTGTGGCGGAAAACTAACTCTGCACATCACCCTGAACACACCATGGTGGCAGCATCATGTTGTGGGGATGCTTTTCTTCAGCAGGGACAGGGAAGCTGGTCAGAGTTGATAGGAAGATGGATGGAGGCAAATACAGGGCAATCTTGGAAGAAAACCTGTTGGAGTTTGCAAAAGACATTGAGACTGGTGCGGAGGTTCACCTTCCAGCAGGACATAATGTGTTAGAATGGCCCAGTCCAGACCTAAATCCAATTCAGAATCTATGGCAAGACTTGAAAATTGCTGTTCAGACGCTCTTCATCCAATCTGACAGAGCTCGAGTTATTTTGCAAAGAAGAAAAAATGTCACTCTCTAGATGTGCAAAGCTGGTAGAGACCCATCACTTCTCACTCTTTGTGACTCTAGCAAATACAATCACTGCTCGCTCACCTTCTGCTGCAATTACCCATGCTCCCCTCCAGCAAATACAATCACTGCTAACTTCTGCGCCCTATTGCAGTTTTATGTAAGGATGCAAATCAACCAATGTATGTATGCAGTGTGTGTGTTATATATGAATTATAGTATATTGATTTATTATATAAATATAATAGCCATGAAAAAGTATTATACACGTTTAAATTTTACCAACACTTCGTTAGGTTTATAAAAAAAATATCCAAGCTTTGAACATCTCACAGAGCACTGTTCAATCTATCACATAAAAATTGAAAGAGTATGGCACTGAAAACCTACCAAGACATGGCCGTCCACCTAAACTGACAGGCTGGGCAAGGAAAAAGCATTAATCCGAGAAGCAGCCAAGAGAACCATGGTAACTTTGGGGGAGCTTCAGAGATCCACATCCCAGGTGGAAGAATCTGTCCACAGGGCAACTATTAGTCGTGCACTCCACAAATCTTTATGGAAGAGTGGCAAGAAGGCCATTGTTGAAAGAAAGCCAAAAAAGTACAGTTTGCGAGAAGCCATGTTGAGGCCACAGCACACATGTAGAAGAAGGTGCTCTGGTCAGATGAGACAAAATTTTACTTGTTGGCCTAAAAGCAAAAAGCTATGTGTGGCGGAAAACTAACTCTGCACGTCACCCTGAACACACCATGGTGGCAGCATCATGTTGTGGGGATGCTTTTCTTCAGCAGGGACAGGGAAGCTGGTCAGAGTTGATAGGAAGATGGATGGAGGCAAATACAGGGCAATCTTGGAACAATCACTGCTCGCTCACCTTCTGCTGCAATTACCCATGCTCCCCTCGGGATTTTATATTTTAATTAACATTAAAAATAAGTTCCAGGCAACAAGTGAAACCAATCAGTGAGTTTCCAATGCTAACCAGCAAACAATCTGG
>CM053036.1:70931425-70961425 GCA_028564925.1 Lithobates sylvaticus | reverse complement strand
AAAAAAAAACAGGGGTGATCAAATACCACCAAAAGAAAGCTCTATTTGTGTGAAAAAGATGATATACATTTCATTGGGGTATAGCGCTGCATGAACGCGCAATCACCAGTTAAAGTAGCGCTGTGGTGAACAGCAAAAAATGGCCTGGCCATGAAGGGGGTAAAATCTTCAGCGGCTGAAGTGGTTAATACTGCGCTTCTTAATATTGTGCACTTTTTCTTGCCTCCTGCATAATCCTGCTGGCCAGTGAGGAAGTCCATCATAGTGATGGGCCAATAGAAATGTGTGAAAGGCAGGAGGTAGCAGCAAGCTCTCAAACTACCGTGAAGTGTTGGAAATTCACCTGCCAGAAATGCTCAGCATTCATCTCTAATTGCAAGGTATTAGAGGTTGCTGCATGTATGTTTAGGCCCTGCTAGGTGCACTGTACTTTATACCTGCAGCATTTTACATTTAAAACATCTTTCATTTGTATATATCATTCTGTAATTGGAATGTATAAAATTCTGAATTCAAAACTGTCTTTTCTAGGAGCCACAGATCACGTGTGACAACTTTGATGATAGTAAGTAACCATGTTTTGTATACAGTTGTGCAAGCAAAACAAGCTTTGCAAACTCTTTCTGGATTTTTGAATTTTATTGTATTTTAAAAGTATTACAATTTTATTTTATTTTTAAATTGGCACTGATAAAACTATATGCAATTATGATGTGGTTTTCATTGTCAACCATGTATTTGGTATCAGTACCATACTTTAAAATGAAAGCCTAAATTTTTATTTATTTTTCCTCATTCAAATGTTTTATTAAGGCAAATTCAGGTTTACAATGAAAGCCTAAATTTGGTCAAAAAAAGTTTTGTTTTTCATTCAATTTAAAAAAAAAAAAAAAAAAAAAAAAAATCTATGAATGGAGGAGACAGACCTTTCATTCATCCACCCATCCTCCATTCAGAGATTCTTATACTTTGTAATTTTGAAGTTAAATGCTACAGGAAATGTCCCATGCCCCCTTTCTCCGGGAAAAAAAATATTATACACTGCAATCCTTAATAATGTAAAAAACTAAAATTACACCATTTACAGCAAGGTCTTCAGGGTGATCTCTGGATTGATGTTTGGACTTTCACTACGGTCTTTACAGACCTTGAATTTTATTTATTACCAAGTATTTTCACCCTCCTTTTTTTTTTTCACTTTTACATGTACAATTTATTATATTTTTGTCACTTATAATTTCTGAATCTACAGTATTCGTAGCACTGCACTTTTTTTTTTCTTTTTTACACTAACTTTAGTTCAATTTATGTCAGTTGGTGTTCTAGCAGCTTTATTTGCCCTCCGAGCAAAATTACTTACCCTTTTTTAATCGTTATACTACCAAAGTATTGTGAGTGGCCGGACCTTTTAGCCGGGAAACTCAGAGCGCATGCGCCCCGCTGAAGTCAGCGGCTGCATGCAAGGGGAATATCTCCTAAACTGTACAGGTTTAGAAGATATTCTTTTTACCTACAGGTAAGCCTTATTATAGGCTTACCTGTAGGTCAGTGAAAAAAATTACTATACAACCGCATTAACCAACACAAAATCCTGGAGTAATTGGTGGTCCCTTCTTGATAAACATAACATCATTAAAGTTCTGGATTTTTTTTTATGTTTGAACAATAGTACATAAAAATAATGGAAGGCTTTCTTTTTTAAACAGCTGATAGAAGACCAGAGCCACCCATGAAACCTGCCCCTCATCCCCGGTATGTGTGAGCACTATATTATTTAGATCTACATTTATTTAATAAAATTGGAAAAACAAGAGTGTTATCCTCCTCCTGAATTATTTAGCTACATGTATATTAATCTATTTTCTTGCTTTTTTTTTTTTCTTTATAATTTTGCAGAAAACCAAAGCCTGGGCCAACAGCACCAGTAAGTTTGCACACATAATTTACAATATAATCTTAGTTTGCATCCTTTGTAGAACTATAGTGAACATGGTACAGTATAAAGCGGCATTTCTCAGGTTTTTTCACCTAAGGTTGAGTATAAAAATGAGTAAAGGCAAACGCTACCCTTCATTGTGCACCTGTGCAACTTTGTGATACTTCAAAAAAAAAAGATATGGTTAATTACTGTACGTGTGTCATCTCACTAAGCCAAAGTATACAAATCACAAAACATATGTGCAATGTATATAAATTCATACAGTGCAAAACAGTCTATTAACAAAAAAGCTCTTCCAATAAAGAGTAAAAGCTCAAATGAAAGTGCTTCAAGACTTTTGCAGCATGTTTTCTGCAACAAAGTGACCGTGCGTGCACAAATTCAATCCACTTTAATGTTACACCAAAGCCATTCACCACCAGTTCCCCCTACTAGCCTTACTCTCACCAAATCACGTTGAACACCTAAGCATATGTTTAGGAAGGTCTTTCAGTGCTGTAATTGCTGGTCCAATGTTCAATGTGCTCCAAATCTATATAATTAGTAGAGGGAAATTGCCATCGTAGTTTAGTACTTTTATTTAAAATCACTCAATATAAAAATAAAATGTTGCACTCTCAATTGTGGTGCCCCCCTGGCACCCAGATGATTCGCTGATTGTTTTCGAGAAACCGCCGCTGCTCTGGCTGTCAGGGAACCAGCGTGCGTTCCAACTGGCAGAAGTGCAACCTATATGCTTAGGTGGTCAACGTGATCTGGTGAGTGTAAGCCCAATAGGGGGCACTGGCAATGAATGGCTTTATTGTGACAGAGTGGATTGGATTTTCACAAGCACAGTAACTTTGTTGCAGAAAACAAGCTGCAGCACTTTAATTTGACCTTTAACTTTTTATTGGAAGCACTTTGATCATGTATATTGTATTTTTATACATTTTTCCAGCACAATAATAGCATGACGTGCTTTACCTGGTTATTTGCACATACCTTTGGTTTGTATACTTTGGTTTAGTAAGATGAAACTCAAACAGTGAATAACTATATATGTTTTTTTTAAAGTATCACTAGTTGCACAGGCACAGAATAGAGGGTAGTGCAGTTTACCAAACCCCCACCCCCCAGCTTTCTGACTATTCAGTAAGACTATTCAGTAAGTGCAGCGCACCAGGAAACGGGCTGTGATGCCAGCGCCTGGACCAAAGCAAAAGAATCAGCTCGGGGGAGGACATCGCTGGATCCTTTATAATAAATGTCAGCAGCTACAGTATTTGTAGCTGCTGACTTTTAAAAAAAATTTGAAGGGGGGAGACTGGAGCTCCTCTTTAAGGTCCAACCTAGGCCAAAGGTTAGAGTGTCTGTCAGGTTTTACTGCCATCTGTCTTTTGGAGAGTTTCCTCTCGCTTCCAGTCAGGACAGAGAGTAAGCAAGCACTGGTGTAAAAAAAAAATAATGTTGTTAGGGTTAAAACTGACAGTTTTATTCACTTCCCATGCCATCCTGTCCCAGTAACAACCACTCCCCTGTCAACTGTATGTGTAATGCTTTGTACACACGGTCGGACATTCCGACCACAAAGTCCGTCAGATTTTTTCCGACGGATTTTGTCCGTTCCTAACAAGTTGATGTACAACACGTACGACGGGACTACGTAGAGGCCAGTAGCCAATAGCTTTCGTCTCCAAATTTCTTCTGAGCATGCTTGTTAGCTAGAGCCCACACACGATCGGATTTTCCGACAACATAATCCGATCTGACTTTTTCCATCGGAATATCCGACCGTGTACGGGGCATTAGATAAGAAGTAAGGCAAAATCTCCCGGGTTGGGGTCAGAGGCAAAAATAAAAGCCTTATAGAAATTTGAAGACATACATCTTCATTACTCTAACCAAATTGAAAAATTTGGCAAGAGCTAAGCTTCAAGATTATATAATTTATTGGCTTACTCAGTAGTTGGGAAGCTCAAAACAAATTACATTTCTTAGCCATGTCCAACCTAAAAACCTAGTCTGTTTTGCAAGCTTGCATTGTACTTATTTTTAAGCGGTAGTGAAAGCTGCCGAAATAAAAATAATAATTCTTCCTGCAAGACAATGTTATAATGTGCTAGTATGCATGCATTATGAAAGTTTTACCTAAAAAGCGCCATGCTGTCTCCGCTGACAGGACTTCCATCGTTACCTGGTCTTCCTTTCAGGTTCACGGACTCTGGCCGTTTGCATTGCTGAGCCACAATGACATAACTCCCACACGTGCGTACAGGAGTTTCGCCTGTGGCATGGAGCTCTGAAGGGATGATACGAGTATGCCGTCCCTTCAGAGCACATGCGCCAATGACATCAGTGATAGTGAATATCTCCTAAGCGGTGCATGTTTAGGAGATATCTCTTGTTCCTACAGGTAAGCTTTATTATAAGCTTACCTGTAGATACAAGTGTCCAAGTGTCCAAGTGTTGTTTACTACCACTTTAACACCAGACTTTCTAATTTGGTAGCATAGATTCAAATAGCTTCCAGAGGTGTATGTGTATACAGTATCTCACGAAAGTGAGTACACCACTCACATTTTTGTAAATATTTTATTATATCATTTCATGTGACAACACGGAAGAAATTCCACTTTGCTACAATGTAAAGTGTGTCTGGCCTACAGTCAAGCATGGTGGTGGGAGTGTCATGGTCTGGGGCTGCATGAGTGCAGCCGGCACTGGGGAGCTACAGTTCGAGGGAACCATGAATGCCAACATGTACTGTGACATACTGAAGCAGAGCATGATTCCCTCCCTTCGGAGACTGGGCCGCAGGGTAGTATTCCAACATAACGACCCCGAACACACCTCCAAGACGACCACTGCCTTGCTAAAGAAGCTGAGGGTAAAGGTGATAGACTGACCACCCATGTCTCCAGACCTAAACCCTATTGAGCATCTGTGGAGCATCCTCACACAGAAGGTGGAGGAGCGCAAGGTCTCTAACATACACCAGCTCCTTAAATGTCGTCATTGAGGAGGGGAAGAGGACTTTAGTGGTAACCTGTGAAGCTCTGGTGAACTCAATGCCCAAGAGGGTTAAGACAGTGCTGGAAAATAATGGCGGCCACACAAAATATTGACACTTTGGGCCCAATTTGGAAATTTTCACTTAGGGGTGTACTCACTTTTTTTGCCAGCGGTTTAGACATTAATGGCTGTGTGTTGAGTTATTTTAAGGGGGACAGCAAATTTAGACTATTTATTTATACAAGCTGTACATTCACTATTTTACATTATAGCAAAGTGTCATTGCTTCGGTGTTGCCACATGAAAAGATATAATAAAATATTTAAAAAATGAAAGGGGTGTACTCACTTTTGTGAGATACTGTACACGCAAATTGATTTAGATTCAGAATTTACAGTTAATTCTTGCCTTCGTTTTTCTGCAGAGAACACCTGGTTTCCTTCCAAGAGATGTGAGCAGCAACATAGGTAGGTTTGTATGTATACCTGTTAGTTTTTCCATTAAAAAAATACAGTGTTACATGGTCAGTCTGGTTGAAAAAAGACACAAGTCCATCTAGTTCAACCAATAAAAGGGGAAACAAAATTATACAATCCTGTATACACCAGGGACATCAGACCTTTTCCTTTTTGTCTAGGGACGTGCGGTGAGGTCAGTGGCTGGTGAGGCACTGGCTCGCATCAGAGCCAGATACACACAGGTTACATACGCTGTGATCGTTAGAGCAATAATTCTAGGACTAGACCTCCTCTGTAACTCTAAACATGTAAGCTGTAAAAAAAATTTAAGCGTTGCCTATGGACATTTTTCAATACTGAAGTTTGGCGCCATTCCACAAGTGTGCGCAATTTTAAAATGTGAGATGTTAGGCATCTATTTACTCGGCGTAACATCATCTTTCACATTATACAAAAAATCGGTCAATCGAGTGTTTTATTTTATTTTTTTTTATTCATAAAACAATTTTTTTTAAACAAAAACACCCTAGGGTGTCTACTAAAAAATATATATAATGTTTGGGGGTTCTGAGTAATTTTCTAGCAAAAAAAAAATTATGATTTTTACATGTAGGAGAGAAGTGTCAGAATTGGCCTGGGTGGCAAGTGGTTAATTACCATTAGTAATATACAAATAAGTATTATATATTGTTTTAAGGTAATTTACTATATTTTCAAAAACTGTACACAAGCAGATGGCTTAACGGACAAATTATTGAAGTTTGAAGGTCTAACTTCAAACCAGTAAATTCACAGTAAATAGATAAATAATACATTATTATGTTTCAACATATAGAATAATAATATATGATTTTAGCTTGATTAAAACAGTACCTTTTCAGCAGCAGCAGAGTCTTCATTCTCCCTCTTAACTGTGTGAGAAAAACATGGCATTATGGGTAACTCTTATACCCATAAACCCATGTTTTTTCCTTGTAGTTAAGAGGGCTGGGCTGGAAGGGAGCATGTGCCTTTTAGACACATGCCCCCTTCTATGACACTGCAGTGAGAGGAGATCCTCCACTGGAGCATTTTTATTGGACAGCTTGGGCCAATGGTGCTTTATCATTGGTCCAAGGCTCCAAGCTGTCCATTGAGCTCAGTGCCTCTGACAAGAAGTCAGAGGCACTGGTGAGCTCATCCTCTCAGTCTGCTGCAAACAGTGTGTGCCAGCTTGTATTTAAACTGTACGCTTTCTGACAGGCTGTGCAAGGAGCCCTGAATCCCTGGAGAACCATAGGTGGCAGGAGCCCCAAATTTTGACCAGTGGTGTGGTAAGACTTTGGCTACCTACCCCCCAAAAACCTGTGACCCCAGGTTGCCAGAGCTACGACCCTCGAAGCTCAATCATTTTTTTTTTTAGGTTCATGGCTCTGCCTCCCCTGACTGCACATCCCTGATATACACAATCCTGTACCTACAGTTTAACCAGAGGAAGGCAAAAAGCATGATCCAATTTGCTCCAGCAGGGGAAAAAATTCCTTCCTGATCCCCTTAGAGGCAATCGAATATTTCCTAGATCAACTTTACCTATAAATATTAGTATTCAGTTATATTATGTACATTTAGGAAAGAATCCAGGCCATTTTTTGCAATACGGCACTGCGCTACTTTAACCGACAATTGCGCGGGCGTGCGACACTGTACGCAGATAAAATTGATATCCTTTTTTTCCCCACAAATAGTTTTCTTTTGGTGGTATTTGATCACCTCTGCGTTTTTTATTATTTGCGCTATAAACAAAAAGACCAATAATTTTAATAAAAAAACTATATTTTACTTTTTGCTAGAACACATATCCAAAAAAAAAAAATGTATTTGGCCAATATGTATTCTGCTACATATTTTTGATTTAAAAAAAATCCCAATAAGTATATGATTGGTTTGTGCAAAAGTTATAATGTCTACCAAACAGGGGATGGATTTATGGCAATTTATTTTTTTTATTTTTTACAGTAATGGCGGTGATCAGCAATTTTTATCAGGACTGCGACATTGCGGCGGACAGATCGGACACTTTTGACCCTTTTTTTGGGGACCAGTGACATTTTTACATTGATTAGAGCTAAATATATCCACTGATCGTTGTATAAATAACACTGGCAGGGAAGGGATTAACACTAGGGGGCGATTAAGGCGTTAAGTGTTCCCTAGAGAGGTGTTTCTAACTGTGGGGGGGAGTGAACTGACTGGGAGTAGAGGGAGATCGCTGTTCCTGATCACTAGGAACAGACAATCTCTCTACTCCCGTCAGAAAGGGGATCTGCTTTGTTTACACTGGCAGATATCCGTTCTTGCTCTCTGTGGAGCGATCGCGGGTGGCTGGCGGACATCGCGGCCACGCGCAACAGCACGGTTGCACCTGCTATGGCTATTACACAAAGCGCTGTACCGTTACAGCGATTGGTACAATAGAGCCACCCTACTGAGCTAGCCAGAACCAGCTCTTGAGGGAGTCTATTCCCCATTTTCACAGCTCTTACTGTGAAGAAATCTTTCTGTATTTGGAGATTAAATCTTTTTTCCTCCAGACGTTCTCTGTGATGACCTAAAGTGGTTGTATACCCTATTTTTTTACTTTTACCTACAGGTAAGCCTATAATAACAATTCAAATATGTTTGGATTTTTCTTCGCTTTTTGTCTCAGTGATAATATTCAAAACATAAGAGAGCTTAAAGGGTAACTCCGTTTTCGTGGGGAAAAAAATAGCAAATACATTTTTTTTTATATAACATATACAATTGCTACACAAGTCATATTGTAATTTAATGTTATTAAGAGTGACCTTTAATTATTTAATCAGATTTTTGGGCATCCCCTGAACAAAAATGTTATTTTTGGTGAGATACTCCCAAAGTGAAATCACGTCTAAAAGGATGCAGACCTTGCCACTTTTCTCATAAGAACCCTGCAAGTGGAGCAGCTGATTGATAATTAAAGAATACATCACATTAGATTAATTTTGTCCACATGGACATGAACAGCTATTTCTTTAGAATAACAAAAAGGTAGAAATCAAAGGTAGTAACAAAGTTTTGTTACAATCCCTGCAATGTACATAGATCACCGGGGGTGCCTTTTTTTCTCAACAAAAGGGGAGTTACTCTTTTTAAATCTCCCAGCAGGGACATTGGCGGCAATAAAAACCCTCACCATTCTATCAAAAACAAAACAATAAAATGGGTATACATGAACTTTAACTATTTTAAATCTAGTAAAAATACACAATACTTTTTTTTCCCTTGCATAAGGTCCTTTTCAGCATTAATAATGATTAATCAATAATTTTTGTTTTTAAAAATCAACTTTCAGATAGAATAATTCGTTTTTAGTGCTGTGATATTGGCCAAGAAAGGGCTTGTCAGGGGGACTGCATGCTTTCTGTATTAAATAAAGTACACGTAGGTGTTTTACTAATTAAAGAGGATCTCTAGGCTCCCACCAAAAAATGAAAATTTCACAGTTTCAAATACTGTAGCTGCTAACTTTTAATATAAGGACATTTACCAGTCCAGAGATCCATCGATGTCCCCATTGGACATCGGCATTGCAAGTAAGGAAATCGCAGTAAAACCTTGTGTGTGTGCAAGTCGAAGCTTTGGGAATGATCCCGTAGTCTTCTGGTCCTGTGATGTGTCCTAGAAGGCTGCGGGGGAAGGAGGGGGCCGAACTTCTGGCTCATCTGACCAGAAGTAGGAGCTGGTACCTGTCAAAATCAGGTACCCACTCCCCCTATGGAAGTGCCAAATGTGGCAGTGGAGGGGGGAAGAGATGCAAACAAGCAGAATCCCCCCTTTTGGGTGAAGTTCCGCTTTAAAGTTTAGAGGATATTTTAAAATTACAGTAGATTTCATGCTTATCACTAAAAAGTCTTAAAACGGTCCCCTCCCCCCTCTGTAACCTATGCTGACTAACCTGCATAAAAAATATGTATACTTATTTTCAGCCTGCTCTGGTCCAGTCACTTGATCCGGCTCTCCTATGTCGGGGCAGCAACTGCTGATGAGAGAAGGGAGTGTTGACAACAGCTGCTACATAGGAGCCTATGGGTGATATCACCGCTCCCAGATTTCCCTGCCATTGTTAAGTGCGCTCTCCTCCCTGCAGCCGCCGCTCACTGACACGGGATTATGTGACTGGGCCAGAGCTGGCTGAAAATAGGTAAGTATACACATATATTTTTGTACACAGGATAGTCAGCATTGGTAGCGGGAGGAGAGAAGGGACATTTTTCAAATGACGCCTGGGCTGTGCGGCTTTCATTCTCTCAGTCGTATGGCGGCCTCCCAGAACGACCGCTCTGGTGCTCGCACAGTGTTGCTAGGACACAGCGTGACCCCGATCTGTGTAAAGAGCCACAGCTCTTTAACCATGTGATCGGCTGTGTCCAATCACAGCCGGTCACATGTAAACACGGAGATGCCGGTAATCGGCATGCCTCGCCTCACACTGACAGTGTGAGGAGAGGAGAGCCGATCAGCCCCATCTCCTCACAGAGGACATCTAGGGATGTAATCAGGGCACTGATCATTAGTGCCCTGATTACAATTAAGCGCCAGCAATGCCACTGCCAGCAATCAGTGCCAATCTGTGCCCACAAGTGCCAGCAATCTGTGCCCACAAGTGCCAGCAATCTGTGCCCACAAGTGCCAGCAATCTGTGCCCACAAGTGCCAGCAATCTGTGCCCACAAGTGCCAGCAATCTGTGCCCACAAGTGCCAGCAATCAGTGCTGGCTATCACTGCTGCCCATCAATGTCACCCATCAGTGCCACCCATTAGTGCCATTCAGTGTTGCCCACCAGTGCCGCCTATCTGTGCCCACTAGTGCCGCCTATATGTGCCCAGTGCCACACATCAGTGCTGCCTATCAGTGCTTATCAGTGCCACGTATCAGTGCCACCTATCAGTGCCCATAAGTGCGGCATATTCGTTCCACCTCATCAGTGCCCATCAGGGCTGCCTCATCAGCGCCCATCAGTGAAGGAGAAAAATTACTTATTTACAAAATTTACTGACAAACTAAAACTTTTTTTATTTTTTTAAATGTTTGATCTTTTTTTTTTTATTTTTTTTTTTTTAGGAAAAAAATAAAAACCCAGGAGTGATTAAATATCACCAAGAGAAAGCTCTATTTGTGTGAATAAAATGATAAAAAAATTCACATGGTTACAGTGTAGCATGACCGCACAATTGTCATTTAAAGTGTGACTGAAAGCTGTAAAATGGCTTGGGCAGGAAGGGGGTGTAAGTGCCCTGTATTGAGGTGGTTAAACAGAGGTAATGTTAGGCAGAAATTCCACTTAAATAGCAAAGATACCCCACCAGGATAAAGTGCCTCAGAGGCTAATCACAGCAGTACAAAATTATTACTTATTGGACGTCCAAATTACAAAAACTATAGACCAAGTGTGTCAGCAGTGAGTGAAAACCCCAACCCCCCCCCCCCCCCCCCCTCACAATTCCAAACCTCCCCTCCACTGGCAGATATAACCCTTCAATTTGCCACTATTATAGGAGACTGTTGCCCCGCAAGCCCTGGCCAGGCTAATATATCAAGATGATGGACAGTCTGGGATGGAAGAGTCCAATGCATGCATTCAGTTTATTGAACTAGATCCTAAATCCTGGCAGATAGTCCCATTCCACCTGCTGTACTTGGAACA
Organism: Lithobates sylvaticus; assembly: GCA_028564925.1. Lineage (NCBI taxonomy): Eukaryota > Metazoa > Chordata > Amphibia > Anura > Ranidae > Lithobates > Lithobates sylvaticus. The sequence goes on along the minus strand of CM053036.1, from coordinate 70,950,329 downwards.
ATCAATGATGCAGGTCCCTGCTGTGTGCTAAGCACAATAGTTGGTGGTGGTGTAATATGAATCAAACTGAATCCGCGTCCAAATAAAGCAAACTATGTTGCCACCTCTAATTCCTCCCATGCTCCAATCCCTCTCCTCTCTGCTAGATATGATCCTAGAAGGAGAAATGTCTCCATTGCCACAGATGGATGGATCTGCTGGAAGGGCATGGGAAGACTGTGGAATAGTTCACTGACAAATCATAGAAGTACAAGCATCGGATCTCACTAATTCTGGTTTAGTCAGGGAGATTGCCTTCTCTGTGTGTGGTCCACTCTGTCAATGTACAGGTTCAGCATTGTCACTGTGCACACCACGATGCTCTGGCTCCATGTCGCAATGCTCGATTCTGCTAAATGGCGTATATCCAGTGCTGTCGGCAGTCTTTCAGCTGGAGAGAGATTACAAGAACAGGTAGTATGCTGCCAAAGTCCCATTAAATTCATGAGTCTGGTCAATGTCATCAGTAGTATGCTGGGTAGGTGGAGGTGCACACCATGATGCAAGCCATGGAGGGGGGACTGCCTACAACTGCCTACATGTTTCACCCCTCCCACTAGTGGGGGCTTCTTCAGGATGTGAAATTCCACTTAAACCGATTTTTTTTTTTTTTTTTTTTTTACTATGAACTTTTTGTTAAGGGTTAGGTTGGGTAAGGATTATTAGAGTTAGGTTTTAGGTTTCAGGGGAGGGTTAAGGGTTATAGACAGTATAGAGATCAGGGACATGGCGGTACATAGCTCAGTTCACATTATTTTTTTTGTTAAAATCACCATTGCCAAAAATTAAAACTAAATAAAAAATGTTTAAAAAGAAACCATAAATGAAATGGAGAGTAGTCTATAAAAATAGAACATATACGTGTCTTCTTTGTGGGGTTATATTGCTGGAGTGGTAAATTTTGGTCCCACAAGTTAATCAGGATTTCTGTGTAAGACGTAAACTAAAATTAAAATTTGAAGGAGGAAAATCTTTTTTTAAATAAATCACTTTATTTTTTTGCCAGAAAAACCTTCAGTGCTAGAACGACAAAGTGCTGGATCAGATGTTCCACCAACACCACCGTTAAGGCAAAGTGAGTTTTTAGGGGATTAGCAAAATCTTGCATGTGTAAATATATAAAATTGTAACACTGACACAAGAGCAAATTCAGCAACACGTGAAAGCGGTTAACTACTAATGCTATCCACCAAAAACAGCAATTATTCCAAAGTCAGAAAGTTGACCTTAACCAGAGTTCTGTATGATTCTTTCAGAAATAAGCGCACATAACTGTATACAATATGTCATTAAAAGTGTACTTCCTGAAGTCTGTGTTCTGTAACATCCTCGCTTTCTCTCTGCTTCCTGTATCACCAATAGCAGTCACCCATTCAAGGCAAGTTTGAAACTGATTAGTAATTAGATCACCGAAAAAAATCCTAGTACTGACATTTTTTTATCACATCTCTTCCTGTGAAAGGCAAGAGGTCATGTTTTATGAGCCTTTTAGAAATGGTTGCGCCCAGCTTTCCTACAGCAGTGAATCTATTAACAAGTTTGCCATGGCATAAATAGCCACTATGGGTAGAACATCCAGTTTTACCATGGGGGACTTCTCTTTCTGTCTTTTTTCAGTTGCCTGGCTGTCATTTTCATCCAACAGTTTAGCATAGTAATGACTAAACATTTAGCCTAATTCTGTTCTATTACCATTTCCCATAAAGCTAGCGATAGAACGAAAAACAGTTTCCCATGTTCAATGTATTAATTTAATTGCAGGCCTTCCTGAGATTGCAAGTCGCCATGTGGTCAACCAAAGTCGACATGGCAGTGTTGTAGAACAGGTATGGAAAAAATAAGGACTAATTTGTAATTTTAAAATTTTATTCTGTGCAAAGTAAAAGATTAGCATATCATACAATTAATGGTCAGTAAAGGTAAAAGGTAGCCTAAGGCACATGGTTTTTATGTATATTTAATTTTTGATTTAATTTGCAGCACAATAGACGGGAATTGGATTATAACAGTACAGCTCACGCTATAATAGTGGTTACGTTCGTACATAGTATTTCAGTTCGCAGTTCAATATATGTAACCATGCAATAGCGTTAATAACATTGCAGACAGAGGAAAATTTTGACCAGAATCCCTATTGGGTGAGGACTACTGGATATTAAAAATTTGCATTAAAAGAGGGGAAAATATCATGTGTAAGCTTTATATCATATGGTAGCAATCATCTGACTACAGGTATTTGCTGGGGAAGGGGTATCAATAAAAAGAAGCGGGGGGGGGGGGGAAGCACCATCTCATGTGTGATGTTAAACCTAGGTAAGATTGGGGGGGGGGGTGGGTGTAGGAACTGCAGGATAGAGAGAGAGACAGAAAGGTTGAGAATAATCTTATCGGTGGGGGGGCTAGAGGGTCCAAAAAGTATTAAGTAAAGCTGACCATAGATGGACAAAATTTGAAAGAAAATTCTTTGGAAATGAATTCAAAAGTTTTTAGAACATTCAAAAGATTTCAATTTTGTGATAAATACAATAACGTGCTGCACTTCCCTTTTGTACATAAATACTATGCTCTTGTAATCAAAGTAAAAAACATATGTGATAAATTATCAACTAATTTATCGTGGTAAGTATCCGGTAGAGAGACATAAAGTGAATTTAAAGTCCATCCAGCATGTCCTTTTTATACCTAAATTATATAACCACAAATAAATGTCTCTAAAATCTGGAGGATTAAAAGGTGTAAAGATCCAAAGCTGGGAGGAGCTGACTTGGAAGGCTGCCTGGAAGGATAGCGTAAATCTAAGCTGCTGTGCACTCACTTAGGACCAGGCTTTTTTCTGACACTCTTTTGTTGTAAAAATCTGTATTGTTTGCTAGGATATTACTTAGAAACCCCAAATATCATATACATATATATTTTTCACCATAACAAAATGGCAATTGTTGCAATTTTTTATGTTACACAGTTTTTGCGCAGCGTTTTTTCAAATGCAATTTTTTGGAAAAAAATACACTTTAATAAAAAAAAAAAAAAAAACACACAAATATGAAAGATTTTAACAGGGGTGTGTAGACTTTTTATAGCCAGTGTATATATTTCTGTGGAAGAGGACGAAGGTCGGAAACAACAAGTTCAATTAGTTCAATCACCCAATTAACCAATTGATAACATGTGAGGTTTTTCATAAATATGTGAAAGGTGATTTACTTTTGTAAGGTTGTGACAAAGCACGCTAGTCGTGTGAAACGCGTTACCTGCTTTTCCCGGTTTGTACCACTCCAGCGCTGTTTTTTTTATATTTTGGAATACATTTTATTGCATTGTGTATGGGAGTGCGGTCATCCATTTGTGTTTTATACACATGCTTCTGCTGCGGTGACAGGGCGTGCACCACATTCACTATCCTTCACCTGAACACAGACTTGCCTATCCAACTGGAGCAGCCAAATTCATTACAATTTAAGGGGAGTGCAGCACTTTTTTTGTATATATAGTAAAATAACTGTTATCCACTTAAGATAAGGGAGTATATGATCCACAGTGCTAGCAGCCGCCAAGGAGTAGGAACACCACAGTTTTATAGCTTAAGCACAAGATTTTTTGTACTTTTTCATCTGTATTCAAAAGATTTCGAACAAAAACCACATACACTGCTAAAAATTCATTTGTTCAAGAAAAAAATTTCCATGCTGCTACTTTGAATTTTCTCATCGCTTTGGTCAAAAAAAGAACACGGATTTGACTCACTAATGATTAGAAAAACAAACTTCCTTAGTTCATTTTTGCTAAGAATTTTTGTTCAAAATTCTACCTATCTATGGCACTTAGTGAATAAATGGGTTAGATGCAGCTCAAACCAGTCAGGAGTTTAACCCCTTCCCAACCAGCCGCCGCAGTTATACTGCGGCAGGTTGGCACAGCTGCGCGAGCCGTCGTAGCTGTAGGTCGGCTCTTAAAGACGCTGTAGCAGGCATGCGCCGCCGGAGGCGTGCGCCCACAGAGTGTCCCCGGAGCCGATGCACGTGCCTGGCAGGCACGTTGACCGCCAGGCACCCGCGTTCGCTCGTGACAGAGCGAGAACCGGTATCTGTGTGTGTGTGTGTGTGTGTGTGTGTGTGTGTGTGTGTGTAAACACACAAATCCCGGTTCTGTCAGGGGAGAGGAGAGAGATCGTGTGTTCCTACCAAGTAGGAACAACAATCTCTCTCCTCTAGTCAGCCATACCCCCCCCCCCCACAGTTAGAAACACACATAGGGAACACAGTTAACTCCTAGATCGCCTCCTAGTGTTAACCCCTTCCCTGCCAGTGACATTTATACAGTAATCATTGGCTATTTTTCGCACTGATCACTGTATAAATGTCAGTGGTCCCAAAAAAGTGTCAAAAGTGTCCAATGTGTCCGTCACAATGTTGCAGTCCAGATAAAAATCAGATCACCGCCATTACTAGTAAAAAAAAAAAATGTCATAAATCTATCCCCTATTTTGTAGATGCTATAACTTTTGCGCAAAACGATCAATATACGCTTATTTTAATTTTTTTTTACCAAAAATATGTAGAAGAATACATATTGGCTCAAACTGATGAAAAAAAACATTTGTTTTTTAAATTTGTTTTTTTTTTATTATAGCAAAAAGTACAAAATATTGTGGTTTTATTTTTTTTTCAAAATTGTCGCTCTTTTTTTTGTTTATAGCGCAAAAAAAATTTAACCGCAGAGGTGATCAAATACCACCAAAAGAAAGCTCTATTTGTGGGGAAAAGGACATAAATGTTGTTTGTGTACAACATCGCATGAGCGTGCAATTGTCAGTTAAATTGACGCAGTGCCGTATCGCAAAAAATGGCCTGATCAGGAAGGGGGCAAATCCGTCTGTAAAGGAGAATTCTAACCAATAGAACCAGGTGTTAATGGAACTTGATGTCTAGGACTGCCACTCTTCTGAACTTTCCTCTGTGACCGACTGTGCTCAGATCACTTTTTCAGGGGCATTTGACAGGTGGTGAGGAGGACCCTAAATTCAGCACTACTGCACCGCAGCTGCTTGCATTGCTTCGCAGTTTTGGGTTGTGTGGTCAATAAGGATGAGCTCTGGCGTGTTCGCACAGCCCACGTGCAGAGCCTGCCAGGAAGTCGGCACTGCAGTGCGCTAATCACAGGCAGTGAGACATTTCCCGATCTCTGCAGCCGCACATCGGGAGATGTCTCACTGCCTGTGATTAGCGCAGTGCAGACTTCCTGGCGGGCTCTGCACGTGGAGTGTGCGAACACAGCGGAGCTCATCCTTAGTGGTAAATAGTGCCTGTTGAACGTGACAGGGGGTTTAATACTTGCTGTGGCCGCTATGCTAAGCATCGTGCCCACATCATATGTACACCTGTCCGCTGCCTTTTCAACTTAAGGTGAAGCAGATGCCACAAGTGTAAACAAGCCCTTACTGTCGAGGGAAGGGTGATTTCCACAAAGCCAGGATGCAGAAGTGGGCTATGCTAACTAAATGTCTTAGTAAGTGTTTGAAGGCTTCTAGAGGAACTATGTTATGATGATGTAGGAAGAAATTTGGGGACAGTATGGCTGGTGAATTCCTGTACGATGGAGTGGACCTGTGTCCAAAGGCTTTGGAGGTTTGTGCAGGACCAGAAAACATGAAGCCGATCCCTGGGCATGGAGCCGCATTTCCTACAAAAGGGATGGCAGAATGAATGTATTATGGTTGGGCGTACAATACCAGCAAGTGACAATCTTGTAACCAGATTTCTGACATATATCTAGATAGATCTGTTTCTGATGGAGGACTTGGAGAAAAATAAACTTCCACTCGGGAGAGAGTAATTTTGAAGATCTCTCTCCTAAGCACAGGGTTTTTACAGCAAAATTTAACATTAATCTTAAAATGCCCATATACGGCTTCAATTTTAGTTGTGGGTGGACTTATCAATACCACCTGACTCAACAATGTTTGATTGAAAAATCAAAGGAGGTAGACGGAAGAATATCGGCTAAACTGTGACTGCAGCCACTGTTCCTGGTATTTGGAAAGCCACGGGAATAAAACATGCATTAGCTTGGATGGGGTAATCAAGTGAGAATAAGAAAAGGGTTGGACCAACTCCTTTGCAGAGCATTTTCTTTCATGGTTTTTGCTGTGTTTGTCATGTGACAGCACAAAGAAGCCTAGTCACTTTAATGGGGTGCCCTACGTGTGCCATAGTAGCTCCTAAACCTTTTTTTTGGCAGTATTACCACAGAGAAATTTGTCTTGCACAAAGTTACTCCAAACCTAGGACTCTGTATATTCGAGTTTGACTACTCATGCATATCCCATCTGTGTTTATTTTTTTAATGTCCAGTCTTTGTGAATAGTTTGTGTATATAAATTTTCTACATTTTTTTTTATGACTGTAGGATGCTGGGGTGCTTAATAAAGAATGGTATTCATCATCATGTGACCGCAAAGCAGCAGAAGAGGCCTTGCTAGCAGCCAGCAAGGTATTGTTTTATCGTCATTGGAAACCAGTCAAGCTTCAGCTTATTCTTGAAAAATGAAACAAAGAACCTGACTGGTTTGCCGTGGGCTATGCTTTTGCTTCAATGTTTTGTAAAACAAAAATCTACAGAGTAAAATCTGTATTATTTCTAAATCTTGCTTGATCTTGGTAAAATAGAATAGATTTTTTTTTTTTTACATTTGTAAGTACTTATTGTTTATTTTAAACAGTTTTTTTTTTTTTTTTTTTAAGAATTCAGTTGTACCCTAATGCCCCGTACACACGATCCGATTATCGTACGACCGATCGTACGGCTGATTTCACTTAATAGTCGCAAGTAGAGATTGAAAAGCTAAATAAAGTCAAGGAAATTCTCGTATGACAGAAAAAAAAAAATCGAAAATGATGTCATGTGTTGTATTTGTATTGAATTTTCGGACGACAACTATACTGACTAACCGAAAATCGTACGATTGTTCCTCGGACGATCGTTTTCGTACGATATTCGGATCGTGTGTACGGGCCATTAGTCTTATTAAAGTAGATCCAAATCCAACAAAATTACAATTAGTTTATTAAATCACCATGTATTAATCAGATATTGTGTTTGTTTTAGAAAATAAATATTTTTTTATTTTCCTTCATCCTCTTTTGTATTTCATAGCTGCCACGCTCCTTCAGCCACTTCCTGTTGACATGCATGCACTTCAGCAGCAATTACATGTCATTATAATGGTTGGCTTTCTTATGGTGACAACAGTGGCCCATACTTGCACAATGAGCAACAGAACATCTCTGCTTGTAGTCAGCCCTGGAAGCGCATATTATGGGTTGACAACAGAGGCAAACAAAGGGACATAGCTTGATCACCCTAAAACAGAAAGTGTACTGAACCACTCAAATTTTTATTTTCTTTAATTATATTAACATGTTAGAGATTATTAGATTTTAGTGATTTGGGTTTAGATAACACTTAATTACAGCAATGATGAACTAATCTCTCTTTCTCTGCAGGATGGTTCCTTTTTGGTAAGGCGAAGTACCGGTCATGACCAGAAACAGCCATTCACCCTTGTTGTTTTTTACAAGAGAAGAGTATATAATATTCCAGTGAGATTCATTGAGTCAACTAAGCAATATGCTCTTGGAAGAGAGAAAAGTGGAGAAGAGGTATATATACATATAATATGTTGTGTAATAGGAAGTTCAACCTTGATTTTTACAGCCATATAAAATGCTTTCAGGAATCTATTTACTCATTTTTCATTGAGAATATCATTTATTTATAAGATGTTTCTGCTCTAACACAATAGCACCAAGTACCTGCTAAATTTGCACAGATTTGAATGTTTTGAATTTTTGCAAGTTTGCCAGAATCGTAAACCCATTTTGACACCATAACCAAAAGGAGGCTAATTTACAGATTGGAGAGAAGCTTGAGAGAATTTTCTGAATTTCTTTACCATAAGCTCCAAATAAAAACAATAGCATTATTTTTACCAAAAGATCAATGAAAAACACTTGGAATTTTATATTACTATATTTAAAATTTTTTTTAAATAGTCAAATTTAATTGAATCAATGGTTAAAAATGTAATGTTCCAGGTTATTAACACTTTTAACCACTTCAATACCCGCCTATAGACATATGACGTCCACAAGGTGGATCTCCCATCCTGGGTGGACGTCATATGAAGTCCTCCCTATTCCCGGCCGTCTAGGGAGCGTGCGCGCCCCACCCGCGGCGTCGCTCGGGACCCGGTGCGCGTGCCCGGCGGACATCGCGGCCGCCGGGCACCCACGATTGCCCGGGAAAACAGTGGGACCGTGGAGCTGCGTGTGTAAACACACAGCTCCACGTCCTGTCACTGGAGAGAAGACCGATGATGTGTTCCCAATACAGAGGAACACCGATCGGTCTCCTGCCCTTGTGAGTCCCCTCCCCCCACAGTTAGAATCACTTGCAGGGAACATATATTAACCCCTGCAGCGCCCCTAGTGTTAACCCCTTCCCTGCCAGTCACATTTACACAGTAATCAGTGCAATTTTATAGCAACGATCGCTGTGTAAATGTGAATGGTCCCAAAAATGTGTCAAAAGTGTCCGAAGTGTCCGCCGCAAAGTCGCAGTCACGAAAAAAATTGCAGATCGCCGCCATTACTAGTAAAAACTAAAAACTAAAAATAAATCTATCTCCTATTTTGTAAACGCTATAACTTTTGCGCAAACCAATCAATAAACACTTATTGCGATTTTTTTTTTTTTTTTACCAAAAATATGTAGAAGAATACATATCGGCCTAAACTGAGTAAAAAATGTTGTTTTTTTTTCAAAAAAATTGGATATTTATTATAGCAAAAGTAAAAAATATTGTGTTTTTTTTCAAAATTGTCACTCTTCTTTTGTTGGCGCAAAAATTAAAAACCGCAGAGGTGATCAAATACCACCAAAAGAAAGCTCTATTTGTGGGAAAAAAAGGACGTCAATTGTGTTTGGGTGCAACGTCTCACGACCGCGCAATTGTCAGTTAAAGCGACGCAGTGCCGAATCGCAAAAAGTGCTCTGGTAAGGAAGGGGGTAAAATTGCTCGGGGCTGAAGCGGTTAAAGAGGGAACAGAAGTTGGTCAGTAAAATCAGGTAGGGTGTTTACTTTTTGTATAAAATCAAATACTTCTGCTGAACATTGCTTCCATAAAAAATATAACTTTGTTTAACCACTTGCCCTGCGGAAGATTCCCCCCCCCCTCCATAACCAGGCCATATTTTGTGATACGGCACTGCGTTATTTTAAGGGACAATTGCGCGGTCATGCTGTACCCAAATAAAGTTTGTCCTTTTTTCCCACAAATAGAGCTTTTTTTTTTTTTGGTGGTATTTGATCACCTCCTGGGGTTTTTATTTTTGCGCTATAAACAAAAAAAGAAAAAAATATTTTCAAAGAAAAACCCCAATTTCTTATTTTCTGCATTAAAACATAGCCAATAAAAAAAAATCTTCATCAATTTAGGCCAATATCTACTCTGCTACTAGGTAAATAAAATCCCAATAAGTGTATATTGATTGTAGACACTATAACTTTTGCGCAAACCAAACTATGGGGTATTTTTTTATTTTACTAGTAATGGCGGCGATCAGCAACTTATAGCGGGACTGCAATTTTGCGGTGGACAAATGGGACACTAACTGACACTTTTTGGACCAGTGACACTAATAGTGATGTTATACATTTACTATATTTGAGATTTAAAGCGGAGTTCCACTAATTTTTTTTTTTAAAGTCAGCAGCTACAAATACTGCAGCTGCTGACTTTTACAATATGGAAATGTACCTGTCCAGGGCGCCCGCGATGTCGGCACCCGAAGCCGATATGTCCCTCGGCTCTCGGGTGGAGGTGCCGCCATCTTCGGAAAGGAAATCGGAAAGTGAAGCCTTGCGGCTTCACAGCCTGGTTCCCTAATGCGCATGCACGATCCCACTGGTCCATGCTGTCTTCTGGGGCCTGTGTGTCTCCCAGAAGACAGCAGGGAGGGACAGAGGAGGCGCCGGACATGGCGTAGATATCCGCGGATACTGCGGCTATCTATGCCCGGAAGTGGGAGAAAATACCTGGATTAGACAAGTATCTGCTCCCCCCTCCCCCCGAAAGGTGCCAAATGTGACACCAGAGGGGGGAGAAACTGGATAAGCAGAAGTTCAATTTTTGGGTGGAACTCCGCTTTAATATCGCTCAGATATGATTTGGGTTAAATGAGAGTTCTTTGAACATGAGTAGCACAATAACAAAAATGTATTGGTATATAGTAAAGACTAATACACAGCAATCTATCTAATAGTACAGGAAAAGGGTAAAAATCATGGCTTACATGAAGGAATACAGAGTATATTCCTTAAAACATTAATCTACAAACAGTAGGACAGAAAATAAATAAGACCAACATATTTAGATACAAGTACAAGGGAGATTTCCCATATTTCCCATTCCCATAGCGGTTCCATTCATGTGAATGCTCTGCAATAGAGTGTGTGTTTCCCTCCCATCTAGTATGTGTATATAGTCACAGGCTAATGCCTCATTGGTTGGCACAGCTAAGAAGTAACTTTTCTCCTCTCAAAACACTTCACAACATGAAAGTCGTAGCTAAATTGGCAGCAGGGGGTGCAGTCCTTGCACCTAGAAGCATGTTTACAAACACAATATTACCAAAAGTATCAGGACACCTGCCTTTACACGCACATATACTTTAATGGCATCCCAAATCTTAGTCCGAAGGGTTCAATATTGAGTTGGCCCACCCTTTGCAGCTATAACAGCTTCAACTCTTCTGGGAAGGCCGTCCACAAGGTTTAGGAGTGTGTGGGAATGTGTGTGGGAATGTTTGACCATTCTTCCAGAAGCGCATGTGAGGTTAGGCACTGATATGGATGAGAAGGCCTGGCTCACAGTCTCCGCTCTAATTCATCCCAAAAGTGTTCTATTGGGTTAAGGTCAGGACTCTGTGCAGTCAAGTTCCTCCACCCCAAACTCACTCATCCATGTCTTTATTGAATTTGTTTTGTGCACTGGTCCAAATGATTTGGTGGAGGGGGGATTATGGTGTTGGGTTTGGCCCCTTGGTTCCAGTGAAGGGAACTCTAAGGCCTCATACACACAGACGTTTTAAAAAATAGGCTGTAAAGCTAGGAACAATGCCTAGAAAAAATCAGAGTTAAAAACGCGATTTTATTAGCGTTTTGCTGTGGCGTCAATGCGCGTTTAACGTCATTTTTAAGCGTTAAGGCTAAGGCAGGTTTTTTTTAAAAGAACATCCCTCTGCTATTTTCCACTCTCAAATTACCCACATAAACATTTTTACAGCTAAAAAACGTCGGTATATCGTTATTGCGCGTTTTTGAGCTTTTTTTCAGCGTCCGCGTCAAAACCGCTCTAACGCTGGAGCCTCTGAAGGCGCTGGTCCTTGATTTTTTTGGAGCTTAAAAACGACCATGCCTGTTACAGCTCAAAAAACGCCATGGTGTGTATGAGCCCATTGAATAACATGGAGTTGCCTTCTTAAGCAGAAAAAAAAGCTCAAAAAATCCACTGTTAAAATGTCCATGTGTATTAAGGTGTCGGCATACCAAGACATTCTGGACAATTTAATGCTCCCAACTTTGTGGTAACAGTTTGGGGATGTCCCAAGATTGGTCCAAGACTCTGTTGTACTAATGTTAACCTTTTAAAAGTCTACCTTCCATTTCCTACTTTGTTACTGATCAATGACTCAATCAATTACACTAATAGACCATCAATGAGGCATTAAGTGACGGTGTAGGACAAACCCAACTTCAAGAACTGAATTTATTTTTGTACAACTAACTTTGGCCATGCATGGATGAAAATTCAGCATGTTCCTGCTGAATTTCAAACCCTGTATGGCATTCTCCATTTGAGGAAAGTTGAGCTAGTGATCAGCTCCTCCTTAACAGGACTGTCTTTATATTTTTGGCTGCCAGCAATCGGCTGCAGCGTTGATCAGTGTATTCTGGTAGTAGAGGAGAGTAGTAGTAGTAGTTTCACTGCTGGAATACAATAGTTACATAGTTAGCTAGGCCGAAAACCAGTCCACCCAATTCAACCATAAAAAAAAGAAATAATAAATTTCGTAGCGGGAATTCCGCCATTCATCTTGCATGTGTGGATGCAGGAATCGGTTTGGTTTTTGGCTGCCTGATCTGAAAAAATAAAAGAAATCCATCATTGGCCAGCTTAAAGCAGGACTCTGGGAATTTATTTTGTACTGTGCCGACACTGCATGGGTTAATTGCTCAGTTTGTCCAGGAGCACAAATCAGCGGTCCCCTAGCCAGTGGTGGACTGTTCCTGGCATCCTCACGTCCAGAGCCGGTCTATGGGCGTGATGCTGTCGGGAACAGTCCATGCACAAGACTGCTAGTGTGCGGGGAGGCAGGAGCATCAGAGCCTGCACTTGCGCTTAGGGGATCAGTGGATTAGGTAAGTATATTTATTATTATTATTATTATTATTATTATTATTATACAGGTTTTATATAGCGCCAACAGTTTGAATAGCACGTTACAATGCTAGGGCAAACAGTAAAGTTACAATACAATTCAATACAGGAGAAATCAGAGGGCTCTGCTCATTAGCGCTTACAATCTAGAAGGGAGAGTCAAGTGATACAAAAGGTAATAACTGTGGGGGATGAGCTGATGAAAAAAATGAAAGTACAATTGTTAGGTGGAGGCAGGATAGGCTTCTCGGAAGAGAATAGTTTTTCAGGGATCGCCTAAATATGGATAGAGTTGGAGATGGCCCGACAGATTGGGGTAGGGAATTTCAAAGCATGGGAGAGCATCGGGAGAAGTCCTGGAGGCGAGTATGGGAGAAGGTCACGAGGGAGCTAGAGAGCAGGAACGAAGAAGACTATTTGGTTGATATTTTGAGACTAGGTTAGTGATGTAGCTGGGGGCCAAGCTGTGTTAGTATTTTGAATTTAAGTTGGGTGAGTGGCAGCCAATGGAGGGATTGGCAGAGAGGGGTAGCAGACGGTAAGCGGTTTATAAGGTGGATGAATTCACGATGGAGTGAATAGGGGATAACCTATTTAACCACTTTCTGACCGGCGCACGACGATGTACGTCCATTTTTTGAAGAGGATATCTCGGTAACGGCAGCAGCTGCTGCCACAACCGAGGTATCCATCTCTTCAGGCGCCGGTCGGCTGTCCGATAATGGTGGTCATCGCGGCGGATTCGCCGCGAGATCACCGTTATCGGCGGGAGAGGTGCCCCCCCTCCCGCCGCTCTCCCGCGCCTTCCGCCGCTTACCGGAACCGTCGGCAGCGGCGGAGGCGATCGGGTCCGTTCCCCTGATGTGTCTAGAGATGAGTGACGCTAAGATGGCCGCCACTCATCTCTATACCATAGGAGGGCGGAAGCAACGTCAAAAACGTCACTTCCGCCCATACCTCTTAAAGAGGAATTTTCAAATGTCATTTTTTTTTAAATTACATATTTTTTTTTTTTTTTTTCATTGAAGTCCAAATATGAGATCTGAGGACTTTTTGACCCCAGATCTCATATTTAAGAGGACCTGTCATGCTTTTTTCTATTACAAGGAATGTTTACATTTAAAAACAGTGTAAAAATAAATAAAGTCAAGAAAAATAAATAAGAAAAACAAAAAAAATTTTTTTTAAAGCTCCCCGTCCCGACGAGCTCGTGCGCAGAAGCGAACGCATACGTGAGTAGCGCCCGCATATGAAAACGGTGGTCAAACCACACATGTGAGGTATCGCCGCGATCGGTAGAGCGAGAGCAATAATTATAGCCATAGACCTCCTCTGTAACACAAAATATGCAACCTGTAGAATTTTTTAAACGTCGCCTATGGAGATTTTGGAGGGTAAAAGTTTGATGCCATTCCACGAGCGGGCGCAATTTTGAAGCGTGACATGTTAGGTATCAATTTACTCGGCGTAACATTATCTTTCACAATATATAAAAAAATTGGACTAACTTTACTGTTGTCTTATTTTTTTATTCAAACAAGTGAATTTTTTCCAAAAAAAGTGCGCTTGCAAGACCGCTGCGCAAATACGGTGTGAAAAAAAGTATTGCAACGACCGCCATTTTATTCTCTAGGGTGTTTGAAAAAAAACAATATATAATGTTTGGGGGTTCTAAGTTTTTTTCTAGCAAAAAAAACTGTTTTAAACATGTAAACACCTAAAATCCAAAACGAGGCTGGTCTTAAAGTGGTTAAAGCTGTATGAACGAAAGAATTTCCCCAATGGGGCTTTATAACAGCAGGGTAGCAAAGTCAAATGAATGTACCGTAGTTAAATGTCAGAATTATTTATTTGAAAAATGTCCAGTATCATAGTATAATTTAATACAGTATGTACAATATAAAATCTGGTCCAAGGAAATACACAATATATATTTCACAATCCAATGAACGAACACATTTATACATATTGTAAACATTATGTAATATAATTATATGTATAAATGTGTTCGTTCATTGGATTGTGAGGTATATCCCTGCTCTCCTCACCTCTAGACAAAAACAAGTATGTGGACACAGTCCCACTGCATGTCTTAAGCTGCTTTCACACTGGGGCGTTTTTCAGGAGCTACAGCGCTAAAAATAGCGCCTGTATAGCTCCTGAAAAAAGCCGGTCTTTTCACTCCAGTGTGAAAGCCGGTAAAAAAAAGTCCTGCTAGCAGCATATTTGGAGCGGTGAAGGATCAGTGTATTCACCGCTCCTATACCTCTCCTACCCATTGAAATCAATGGGACACTGCAGGGATTTTAACCCTTTTTCGTCCGCTAGCGGGGGTCAAAACCACCCCGCTAGCGGCCGCATACCGTGGCTAAAACGACGGTAAAGCAGCGCTAAATATAGCGCGCTGCTTTACCGTCGCCACCCGCACCGCCCCAGTGTGAAGCCGGCTTTAAGGTGACTTAGTGGTTAGAGTTGAAGTGCTCAAGAAGCTATTGAAAGTACGTGCAAGCGTGTCTGCTTGGTTTGCACCTCTGTTCCTAGTTTATCATACTTGTTTAAAGGTCAGTGATCCACTACATAGTGAAATCAAACTCAGGATGACTGCCAAAGAACCTGCACATTTAAAGAGAAGTCAGTAATGGCAGATCCCATATTTTTATCCTCACAGATTCACTTTTGAACAAAGGTACAGTTTGATTTTAAGAGCCCCAAAGTTATAGAAAATGTTGAGTTTGGAAAAACATCTCATCTGCTTAGTGCTGTTGCCCAATAACAAACACGTATTTCTTTGTACACAGAAATTCAACAGTATTGCAGAGATGATTGAAAATCACCAGCGCACAAGCCTTGTGTTAATAGACAGCCAGACCAATACAAAAGACTTAACCAGGTTAATGCATGCTGTTAAAGTTCCATGAGCTATTGTCAAAGCTTCATCAGTCAAGCTGCAGAGGAGTTTCTTCAAGACTACTGGATACACCAAGGATCAATTCTGAAACTGGGAAACATTCTGACAGAACACTTACAGTGCATCCTGTATATTTTTCCTAGGTGAAGACAATTCTTAAAAGCTTGATAGGACTTAAATCCTGTATATAATTTTTATAATTATCTGTGTGCACAATAAATCTATATAAAATGAACTACGTGGTTTTGTTTTATTCTGACCATAAAATGGTAAATCAGACAGAGCATGATCAGTCTGAAATTTGTTTCTTTCTCCCTCAACAGAAAGATACACAAATGTACCTCTGCATGAACGAAATCTAAAACTTAAAGTGATGCTAAACCTCTTTTTTTTTTTTTTTTTAAATTAACAAACATGTCATACTTGCCTGTTCTGTGAAAGGTTTTCCACAAAACAGCCCTGATCCTCCTCTTATTAGGTCCCCAACCGGCGCTCATGGCTCCTCCCCCCCTGCCAAATGCCCCCATAGCATAAGACACACACACACAGCATGGCTCGAACCTGGCTCCTGCTCCCTCCGCACTGACTGTGATTGACAGGAGCAGGAGCCAATGGCTCCCTGCTGCTGTGTCTCAACCAATGAGGGGAGAGAGCCTCTGCTCTGGTGCACAGTGCTGGATCGAGATTGGGCACAGGTAAATATTTAGGGGGCTGCATACTAAAGCTTTTTTACCTTAAGGCAGAGAATGCATTAAAGGGTAACTCCACTTTCATGGGGGGGAAAAAATATCAAATAAAAAATAATATAGCATATACAATTGCAACACAAGTCATATTGTAATTGAATGTTATTAAAAATGATCTTTCCTTTTTCAATCTGCAGCTCTGTGATTTTCTGTAAAATGTTATGCAATATGTCTACCTGGAGGTGTTCTGTACACAGAATGTGCAGATCGCTCCCCAGAAACATAATTCCCTGCTTGTGTGATTGGCTCACTGATTTTCTCAGAAGTCTGCACTAAAATACAAGTCAGATTTTTGGCATCCCCTGCAACAAAAATGTCATTTTTGGTGAGATACTTTCAATAGGAAATAGTGTCTAAAGGGATGCAGACCCTGCAGTTTTCCCCCTTGAGAGCACTACAGCTGTGCAGCTGGTGAATTTTTATGAAACCAGTCCCATTGTACTCACTCAGCACAGGGGCACGGATGAACAAATGATTTCTTTAGAATAGCAAATGGTAGGAATCGGCAACAAAGTTTGTTAAAATCCTTGCAATGCACATAGATCACCAAGAGGGAATTTTTTTTTTTTTTGGAGATAAGCTTTAAGGTAAAAAACCTTCAGGCTGTAGAACCACCTTAATGTGTTACTAAACCCACAACAGTAAAATCGGTCTGTATATGCAGTAGAAAATACAGTGGTGTGAAAAAAGTGTTTGCCCCCTTCCTCATTTCCTGTTCCTTTGCATGTTTGTCACACTTAAGTGTTTCAGAACATCAAACCAATTTAAACGATAGTCAAGGACAACACAAGTTACTAAACCCACAACATTATCCACAAATGGCGAAGACATGGAACAGTGGTGAACCTTCCCAGGAGTGGCCGGCCGCCCAAAATTGCAGTAGAAAATGCTTGATATAATCTCTGTGGAAACAAAGGGCTTAATCCTCCACATTGTGTAAAAAGGCTGTTTGATCCGGTCTTCTCTGATCCTCCCCTTCTTTTGCTGTCCCCAGTCCATCTGCTGATAGCACAGAGCCCTAGAAGGCACTCTGCTCATGCTCAGTTTGGTGTGTATTGCTAGAGATTTTTATTTTTTTGGAAGGGTGCATGTGATCAGCACAGGGCCAATCAGCCCAGTCCAGACAGAGGGCCAAGTTAGTGCCAGGTTAGGGCATCCTCATAGGCTCAGCCCTTCCTTCTCTAAACTGGCCGCTCAGCTGTCGACTAATTGCCAGCTTCTATCTCTCCACAGTGCTGCTTGGCTGTAGGCGTTTGTGTATGTTCCGATTCCTGTGTTGACCTCTGATCCTGAACCAGCTTGCTCCCGACTATCCTTGTCTGCTACCGGCTCAGACCCCTGGCTTTATCCTGGACTCTGTCTTTGCCTGCTGCTCCTGTTATCCTGCATCTGTTGCCAAACCCTGCCTGTGACCTGACTACGCTTCTGCCTGCCATTTGTCTGATCTGCCTGCCAGTTACCGACCCAGCTCACCTGACCCTGCCTCTAGCTCTTCAAGCCTGCTACAGCTCCTTCAAGTCCAGCTCAGCACCTCCGGGTATCTGCTTCCTGTTTTTGCATCCACAGTCCGTCATTAGCCAACTCTGCCAGCCTGTCTGCTGTCTCACCTGCCTGCTACCAGTCTCATCATCAGTGGTCCTCGAGCTGGAGCTGTACGAGAGGCCTTTCTCTACACGTCAAGCTCACCAACCGGGTATGTGACACTCCCATTCTCCCATAAAGAGGTTTGCAATAAGGGGTGCAAATTTAGCGCCCATAGCAACTCCCCTCTTCTGGTTCGTTAATAAACCAAAAATAGTTATGGGAAAGACAAAAAAGCTAGTACAGTCCACAGAAAAACTTTCTGAACATGAAGTAGGTCCTCTCTTTGACTTAAGGCCCAATTAAGGGCTAACAGGGCAATATCATGTTGGATTACCATCTATAGAGACGACGCGTCTGCTGTGACTAAAAATACCTCACCTCTCCCTGTTAATTCTATTAGAACACTACTCTGAAGGCACTGATCTAGATATTGCACCACCCTTGATGTTACTGATCCTATGCCATTAACAATAGGTCTAGCAGGGGGGGTTTGGGGGTCTTTATGTATTTTAGGGAGGGTATAAATAGTTGGTATGCGGCTACTGCTTGGTACCAAATATTGGTAGCTGTTCAACATGCATCTTCCCTCCGTCTTAATATTTCTGTATTATCAGTATTTATACTTCATTATAGATTATTCATAGTTGCAACACATTCCATGCAGCCACATATACTCACCTAATAGTAAATTCATATGTATTGCTCAAGACACTATCATTTCATTACATATTTGAGCATTAATCATCATGAGAGGTGCGTCCATCTGTATTACATTCATTAGGTAATCCAATTCGTTTTTAATTTTCATTAGTATTGGATTGATCTGTTAGTTTTTAGCTATCATTGTACTGTGTTTACATCATGACTTGTATTGTTTTTGTTCCACCATGAATCTACCTCTATCATCTATCATGCCGTTTTTTGGTCCTACATTTCAGCCATTTTGTTGTAGCCGTAGTCTTTCCAATTAGTCTGCTTATGATGTTAATTGCGCATTTGCGAACTTCAGGGTTGGTGGATTACGTGCCCGCTCACAGAATACTACATTAGAATGCTGAAAACTACATACTGCGCATGTGCAGACTTCCAGGGTCGCCGGAGCTCACCGCACTTACACAAATCGGCAA
>CM053036.1:70909976-70930925 GCA_028564925.1 Lithobates sylvaticus | reverse complement strand
TCATGTGAATGCTCTGCAATAGAATGTGTGTTTCCCTCCCATCTAGTATGTGTATATAGTCACAGGCTAATGCCTCATTGGTTGGCACAGCTAAGAAGTAACTTTTCTCCTCTCAAAACACTCCACAACATGAAAGTCGTAGCTAAATTGGCAGCAGGGGGTGCAGTCCTTGCACCTAGAAGCATGTTTACAAACACAATATTACCAAAAGTATCAGGACACCTGCCTTTACACGCACATATACTTTAATGGCATCCCAAATCTTAGTCCGAAGGGTTCAATATTGAGTTGGCCCACCCTTTGCCGCTATAACAGCTTCAACTCTTCTGGGAAGGGCTGTCCACAAGGTTTAGGAGTGTGTGGGAATGTTTGACCATTCTTCCAGAAGCGCATGTGAGGTTAGGCACTGATATGGATGAGAAGGCCTGGCTCACAGTCTCCGCTCTAATTCATACCAAAAGTGTTCTATTGGGTTAAGGTCAGGACTCTGTGCAGGCAAGTCAAGTTCCTCCACCCCAAACTCACTCATCCATGTCTTTATTGAATTTGTTTTGTGCACTGGTCCAAATGATTTGGTGGAGGGGGGATTATGGTGTTGGGTTTGGCCCCTTGGTTCCAGTGAAGGGAACTCTAAGGCCTCATACACACAGACGTTTTAAAAAATAGGCTGTAAAGCTAGGAACAATGCCTAGAAAAAATCAGAGTTAAAAACGCGATTTTATTAGCGTTTTGCTGTGGCGTCAATGCGCGTTTAACGTCATTTTTAAGCGTTAAGGCTAAGGCAGGTTTTTTTTAAAAGAACATCCCTCTGCTATTTTCCACTCTCAAATTACCCACATAAACATTTTTACAGCTAAAAAACGTCGGTATATCGTTATTGCGCGTTTTTGAGCTTTTTTTCAGCGTCCGCGTCAAAACCGCTCTAACGCTGGAGCCTCTGAAGGCGCTGGTCCTTGATTTTTTTTGGAGCTTAAAAACGACCATGCCTGTTACAGCTCAAAAAACGCCATGGTGTGTATGAGCCCATTGAATAACATGGAGTTGCCTTCTTAAGCAGAAAAAAAAGCTCAAAAAATCCACTGTTAAAATGTCCATGTGTATTAAGGTGTCGGCATACCAAGACATTCTGGACAATTTAATGCTCCCAACTTTGTGGTAACAGTTTGGGGATGTCCCAAGATTGGTCCAAGACTCTGTTGTACTAATGTTAACCTTTTAAAAGTCTACCTTCCATTTCCTACTTTGTTACTGATCAATGACTCAATCAATTACACTAATAGACCATCAATGAGGCATTAAGTGACGGTGTAGGACAAACCCAACTTCAAGAACTGAATTTATTTTTGTACAACTAACTTTGGCCATGCATGGATGAAAATTCAGCATGTTCCTGCTGAATTTCAAACCCTGTATGGCATTCTCCATTTGAGGAAAGTTGAGCTAGTGATCAGCTCCTCCTTAACAGGACTGTCTTTATATTTTTGGCTGCCAGCAATCGGCTGCAGCGTTGATCAGTGTATTCTGGTAGTAGAGGAGAGTAGTAGTAGTAGTTTCACTGCTGGAATACAATAGTTACATAGTTAGCTAGGCCGAAAACCAGTCCACCCAATTCAACCATAAAAAAAAGAAATAATAAATTTCGTAGCGGGAATTCCGCCATTCATCTTGCATGTGTGGATGCAGGAATCGGTTTGGTTTTTGGCTGCCTGATCTGAAAAAATAAAAGAAATCCATCATTGGCCAGCTTAAAGCAGGACTCTGGGAATTTATTTTGTACTGTGCCGACACTGCATGGGTTAATTGCTCAGTTTGTCCAGGAGCACAAATCAGCGGTCCCCTAGCCAGTGGTGGACTGTTCCTGGCATCCTCACGTCCAGAGCCGGTCTATGGGCGTGATGCTGTCGGGAACAGTCCATGCACAAGACTGCTAGTGTGCGGGGAGGCAGGAGCATCAGAGCCTGCACTTGCGCTTAGGGGATCAGTGGATTAGGTAAGTATATTTATTATTATTAATTATTATTATTATTATTATTTATACAGGTTTTATATAGCGCCAACAGTTTGAATAGCACGTTACAATGCTAGGGCAAACAGTAAAGTTACAATACAATTCAATACAGGAGAAATCAGAGGGCTCTGCTCATTAGCGCTTACAATCTAGAAGGGAGAGTCAAGTGATACAAAAGGTAATAACTGTGGGGGATGAGCTGATGAAAAAAATGAAAGTACAA
This sequence comes from Lithobates sylvaticus, assembly GCA_028564925.1. NCBI lineage: Eukaryota > Metazoa > Chordata > Amphibia > Anura > Ranidae > Lithobates > Lithobates sylvaticus. The sequence continues at coordinate 70,928,694 of CM053036.1, read as the reverse complement.
TTGTTAGGTGGAGGCCCTATTTAACCACTTTCCGACCGGCGCACGACGATGTACGTCCCTTTTTTGAAGAGGGATATCTCGGTAACGGCAGCAGCTGCTGCCACAACCGAGGTATCCATCTCTTCAGGCGCCGGTCGGCTGTCCGATAATGGTGGTCATCGCGGCGGATTCGCCGCGAGATCACCGTTATCGGCGGCGGGAGAGGTGCCCCCCCCCCCCGCCGCTCTCCCGCGCCTTCCGCCGCTTACCGGAACCGTCGGCAGCGGCGGAGGCGATCGGGTCCGTTCCCCTGATGTGTCTAGAGATGAGTGACGCTAAGATGGCCGCCACTCATCTCTATACCATAGGAGGGCGGAAGCGACGTCAAAAACGTCACTTCCGCCCATACCTCTTAAAGAGGAATTTTCAAATGTCATTTTTTTAAATTACATATTTTTTTTTTTTTTTTTTTCATTGAAGTCCAAATATGAGATCTGAGGACTTTTTGACCCCAGATCTCATATTTAAGAGGACCTGTCATGCTTTTTTCTATTACAAGGAATGTTTACATTCCTTGTAATAGGAATAACAGTGAGCCAAAAATTTTTTTTAAATAAAGTCAAAAAAAATAAAATCAAGAAAAAACAAAAAAAATTTTTTTTAAAGCGCCCCGTCCCGACGAGCTCGTGCGCAGAAGCGAACGCATACGTGAGTAGCGCCCGCATATGAAAACGGTGGTCAAACCACACATGTGAGGTATCGCCGCGATCGGTAGAGCGAGAGCAATAATTATAGCCATAGACCTCCTCTGTAACGCAAAATATGCAACCTGTAGAATTTTTTAAACGTCGCCTATGGAGATTTTTGAGGGTAAAAGTTTGATGCCATTCCACGAGCGGGCGCAATTTTGAAGCGTGACATGTTAGGTATCAATTTACTCGGCGTAACATTATCTTTCACAATATATAAAAAAATTGGACTAACTTTACTGTTGTCTTATTTTTTTATTCAAACAAGTGAATTTTTTCCAAAAAAAGTGCGCTTGCAAGACCGCTGCGCAAATACGGTGTGAAAAAAAGTATTGCAACGACCGCCATTTTATTCTCTAGGGTGTTTGAAAAAAAACAATATATAATGTTTGGGGGGGTGTTTTTGAAAAAAAACAATATATTTAATGTTTGGGGGTTCTAAGTTTTTTTTTATCTAGCAAAATATAAAACTGTTTTAAACATGTAAACACCTAAAATCCAAAACGAGGCTGGTCTTAAAGTGGTAAAAATAGCGCCTGTATAGCTCCTGAAAAAAGCCGGTCTTTTCACTCCAGTGTGAAAGCCGGAGGGCTTTCACACTGGAGCAGTACGCTAGCAGGACGGTAAAAAAAAGTCCTGCTAGCAGCATATTTGGAGCGGTGAAGGATCAGTGTATTCACCGCTCCTATACCTCTCCTACCCATTGAAATCAATGGGACACTGCAGGGATTTTAACCCTTTTTCGTCCGCTAGCGGGGGTCAAAACCACCCCGCTAGCGGCCGCATACCGTGGCTAAAACGACGGTAAAGCAGCGCTAAATATAGCGCTGCTTTACCGTCGCCACCCGCACCGCCCCAGTGTGAAGCCGGCTTTAAGGTGACTTAGTGGTTAGAGTTGAAGTGCTCAAGAAGCTATTGAAAGTACGTGCAAGCGTGTCTGCTTGGTTTGCACCTCTGTTCCTAGTTTATCATACTTAGACCTAGTTTAAAGGTCAGTGATCCACTACATAGTGGAATCAAACTCAGGATGACTGCCAAAGAACCTGCACATTTAAAGAGAAGTCAGTAATGGCAGATCCCATATTTTTATCCTCACAGATTCACTTTTGAACAAAGGTACAGTTTGATTTTAAGAGCCCCAAAGTTATAGAAAATGTTGAGTTTGGAAAAACATCTCATCTGCTTAGTGCTGTTGCCCAATAACAAACACGTATTTCTTTGTACACAGAAATTCAACAGTATTGCAGAGATGATTGAAAATCACCAGCGCACAAGCCTTGTGTTAATAGACAGCCAGACCAATACAAAAGACTTAACCAGGTTAATGCATGCTGTTAAAGTTCCATGAGCTATTGTCAAAGCTTCATCAGTCAAGCTGCAGAGGAGTTTCTTCAAGACTACTGGATACACCAAGGATCAATTCTGAAACTGGGAAACATTCTGACAGAACACTTACAGTGCATCCTGTATATTTTTCCTAGGTGAAGACAATTCTTAAAAGCTTGATAGGACTTAAATCCTGTATATAATTTTTATAATTATCTGTGTGCACAATAAATCTATATAAAATGAACTACGTGGTTTTGTTTTATTCTGACCATAAAATGGTAAATCAGACAGAGCATGATCAGTCTGAAATTTGTTTCTTTCTCCCTCAACAGAAAGATACACAAATGTACCTCTGCATGAACGAAATCTAAAACTTAAAGTGATGCTAAACCTCTTTTTTTTTTTTTTAAATTAACAAACATGTCATACTTGCCTGTTCTGTGAAAGGTTTTCCACAAAACAGCCCTGATCCTCCTCTTATTAGGTCCCCAACCGGCGCTCATGGCTCCTCCCCCCTGCCAAATGCCCCCATAGCATAAGACACACACACACAGCATGGCTCGAACCTGGCTCCTGCTCCCTCCGCACTGACTGTGATTGACAGGAGCAGGAGCCAATGGCTCCCTGCTGCTGTGTCTCAACCAATGAGGGGGGAGAGCCTCTGCTCTGGTGCACAGTGCTGGATCGAGATTGGGCACAGGTAAATATTTAGGGGGCTGCATACTAAAGCTTTTTTACCTTAAGGCAGAGAATGCATTAAAGGGTAACTCCACTTTCATGGGGGGGAAAAAATATCAAATAAAAAATAATATAGCATATACAATTGCAACACAAGTCATATTGTAATTGAATGTTATTAAAAATGATCTTTCCTTTTTCAATCTGCAGTTCTGTGATTTTCTGTAAAATGTTATGCAATATGTCTACCTGGAGGTGTTCTGTACACAGAATGTGCAGATCGCTCCCCAGAAACATAATTCCCTGCTTGTGTGATTGGCTCACTGATTTTCTCAGAAGTCTGCACTAAAATACAAGTCAGATTTTTGGCATCCCCTGCAACAAAAATGTCATTTTTGGTGAGATACTTTCAATAGGAAATAGTGTCTAAAGGGATGCAGACCCTGCAGTTTTCCCCCTTGAGAGCACTACAGCTGTGCAGCTGGTGAATTTTTATGAAACCAGTCCCATTGTACTCACTCAGCACAGGGGCACGGATGAACAAATGATTTCTTTAGAATAGCAAATGGTAGGAATCGGCAACAAAGTTTGTTAAAATCCTTGCAATGCACATAGATCACCAAGAGGGAATTGTTTTTTTTTCCTCAACAAAAGTGGAGATAAGCTTTAAGGTAAAAAAACCTTCAGGCTGTAGAACCACCTTAATGTGTTACTAAACCCACAACAGTAAAATCGGTCTGTATATGCAGTAGAAAATGCTTGATATACAGTGGTGTGAAAAAGTGTTTGCCCCCTTCCTCATTTCCTGTTCCTTTGCATGTTTGTCACACTTAAGTGTTTCAGAACATCAAACCAATTTAAACGATAGTCAAGGACAACACAAGTAAACACAAAATGCAATTTGTAAATGAAGGTGTTTATTATTAAAGGTGAAAAAAAATCCAAACCATCATGGCCCTGTGTGAAAAAGTGATTGCCCCCCTTGTTAAAACATACTATAACTGTGGTTGTCCACACCTGAGTTCAATTTCTCTAGCCACACCCAGGCCTGATTATTGCCACACCTGTTCACAATCAAGGCATCACTTAAATAGGGGCTGCTTGACACAGTAAGGTCCACCAGAAGATCCTTAAAAGCTACACATCATGCCGAGACCCAAAGAAATTCAGGAACAATTGAGAAAGAAAGTAATTGAGATCTATCAGTCTGGAAAGGGTTATAAAGCCATTTCCAAAGCTTTGGGAATCCAGCGAACCACAGTGAGAGCCATTATCCACAAATGGCGAAGACATGGAACAGTGGTGAACCTTCCCAGGAGTGGCCGGCCGCCCAAAATTACCCCAAGAGCGCAGCGACGACTCATCCAAGAGGTCACAAAAGACCCCACAACAACGTCCAAGGAACTGCAGGCCTCACTTGCCTCAGTTAAGGTCAGCGTTTATGCCTCCACCATCAGTAAAAGACTGGGCAAAAATGGCCTGCATGGCAGAGTTCCAAGGAGAAAACCACTGCTGAGCAAAAAGAACATCAAAGCTCGTCTCAATTTCTCCACAACACATCTTGATGATTCCCAAGACTTTTGGGACAACATTCTGTGGACCGATGAGACAAAAGTGGAACTCTTTGGAAGGTGTGTGTCCAAGTATATCTGGCGTAGAAGGAACACTGCATTTCAGAAAAAGAACATTATACCAACAGTAAAATATGGTGGTGGTAGTGTGATGGTCTGGGGCTGTTTTGCTGCTTCAGGACCTGGAAGACTTGCCGTGATAAAAGGAACTATGAATTCTGCTGTCTACCAAGAGATTCTGAAGGAGAATGTCCGACCATCTGTTCGTGTACTCAAGCTGAAACGAACTTGGGTTCTGCAGCAGGACAATGATCCTAAACACACCAGCAAGTCCACCACCGAATGGCTGAAGAAAAACAAAATGAAGACTTTGGAGTGGCCTAGCCAAAGTCCTGACCTGAATCCTATTGAGAGATGTTGTGGTATGACCTTAAAAAGGCCGTTCATGCTCGAAAACCCTCTAATGTAACTGAATTAGGACAATTCTGCAAAGATGAGTGGGCCAAAATTCCTCCAGGACGCTGTAAAAGCCTCATTGCACGTTATCGCAAACGCTTGGTTGCAGTTGTTGCTGCTAAGGGTGGCCCAACCAGTTATTAGGTTTAGGGGGCAATCACTTTTTCACACAGGGCCATGATGGTTTGGATTTTTTTTCACCTTTAATAATAAACACCTTCATTTACAAATTGCATTTTGTGTTTACTTGTGTTGTCCTTGACTATTGTTTAAATTGGTTTCATGTTCCGAAACACTTAAGTGTGACAAACATGCAAAGGAACAGGAAATGAGGAAGGGGGCAAACACTTTTTCACACCACTGTAATCTCTGTGGAAACAAAGGGCTTAATCCTCCACATTGTGTAAAAAGGCTGTTTGATCCGGTCTTCTCTGATCCTCCCCTTCTTTTGCTGTCCCCAGTCCATCTGCTGATAGCACAGAGCCCTAGAAGGCACTCTGCTCATGCTCAGTTTGGTGTGTATTGCTAGAGATTTTTATTTTTTTGGAAGGGTGCATGTGATCAGCACAGGGCCAATCAGCCCAGTCCAGACAGAGGGCCAAGTTAGTGCCAGGTTAGGGCATCCTCATAGGCTCAGCCCTTCCTTCTCTAAACTGGCCGCTCAGCTGTCGACTAATTGCCAGCTTCTATCTCTCCACAGTGCTGCTTGGTCTACAGCGTTTGTGTATGTTCCGATTCCTGTGTTGACCTCTGATCCTGATCCAGCTTGCTCCCGACTATCCTTGTCTGCTACCTGCTCAGACCCCTGGCTTTATCCTGGACTCTGTCTTTGCCTGCTGCTCCTGTTATGCTGCATCTGTTGCCAAACCCTGCCTGTGACCTGACTACGCTTCTGCCTGCCATTTGTCTGATCTGCCTGCCAGTTACCGACCCAGCTCACCTGACCCTGCCTCTAGCTCTTCAAGCCTGCTACAGCTCCTTCAAGTCCAGCTCAGCACCTCCGGGTACCTGCTTCCTGTTTTTGCATCCACAGTCCGTCATTAGCCAACTCTGCCAGCCTGTCTGCTGTCTCACCTGCCTGCTACCAGTCTCATCATCAGTGGTCCTCGAGCCGGAGCTGTACGAGAGGCCTTTCTCTACATGTCAAGCTCACCAACCGGGTATGTGACACTCCCATTCTCCCATAAAGAGGTTTGCAATAAGGGGTGCAAATTTAGCGCCCATAGCAACTCCTCTCTTCTGGTTCGTTAATAAACCAAAAATAGTTATGGGAAAGACAAAAAAGCTAGTACAGTCCACAGAAAAACTTTCTGAACATGAAGTAGGTCCTCTCTTTGACTTAAGGCCCAATTAAGGGCTAACAGGGCAATATCATGTTGGATTACCATCTATAGAGACGACGCGTCTGCTGTGACTAAAAATACCTCACCTCTCCCTGTTAATTCTATTAGAACACTACTCTGAAGGCACTGATCTAGATATTGCACCACCCTTGATGTTACTGATCCTATGCCATTAACAATAGGTCTAGCAGGGGGGGTTTGGGGGTCTTTATGTATTTTAGGGAGGGTATAAATAGTTGGTATGCGGCTACTGCTTGGTACCAAATATTGGTAGCTGTTCAACATGCATCTTCCCTCTGTCTTAATATTTCTGTATTATCAGTATTTATACTTCATTATAGATTATTCATAGTTGCAACACATTCCATGCATCCACATATACTCACCTAATAGTAAATTCATATGTATTGCTCAAGACACTATCATTTCATTACATATTTGAGCATTAATCATCATGAGAGGTGCGTCCATCTGTATTACATTCATTAGGTAATCCAATTCGTTTTTAATTTTGTTTAGTATTGGATTGATCTGTTAGTTTTTAGCTATCATTGTACTGTGTTTACATCATGACTTGTATTGTTTTTGTTCCACCATGAATCTACCTCTATCATCTATCATGACATTTTTTGGTCCTACATTTCAGCCATTTTGTTGTAGCCGTAGTCGTTCCAATTAGTCTGCTTATGATGTTAATTGCGCATGTGCGAACTTCAGGGTTGGTGGATTACGTGCCCGCTCACAGAATACTACATTAGAATGCTGAAAACTACATACTGCGCATGTGCAGACTTCCAGGGTCGCCGGAGCTCACCGCACTTACACAAATCGCCAATTCATTTTAGACCACAATTGCTATAAATTCCTGCTACAACCGCTCGGCTTGCCCTCCAGATGAAGCTATGAGGATGGTAGCAGGTTTCATTCCATTTAACACCTGGTACTGCACTATTGGAAGCACTTTTGTATTTATATGTCGGTTTGGATTTTCTGGTGAACATCATGGAGGCAATATTATAAAGGAGAAGTATATGGAGTGCAGATCTGGTTTGATCCCCGCAGGGTCTTTATAGGAAACATCAAAGACCATTAAGGAGCCATCCGCTGATGAGAACCATTCTCTGTCCCGAGTGTGTTTGACCCTATTAGGGTCTATGAAGGAGGTGAGCTTCCATTGCACCTGGTGAAAGGAGCATCAGGTCACAGCTGGTCGTCTTGTTAGTGAAGCATGTTTTTTCACAGTGAAGTTTGAAGTACATCTCTCATACGAAGAATATTTACATCCTATTTTTTGTTTATTTTCAATAATTTTTTATCACATTTTTATTCATTTGGACTATTCATTCAGCACCTTGTTTCGTTGCATGATTGTTGTATTGACTTGGTCAGTATTTCACTATAATATTTGTAGTTTATAGCAGCGCTATCACATTCCCCATTTATAGTATTCATTGTTGTTTTGTGCAGCTTCTATATATTTGCACCCCATTTGTGTCACTGAAATTGTATATTTATTCATCACTAGGTGGCAGCCCACAACTGCCATATTTTTATTTTAGAAGGGCAAGACATTTTAGTAAGGCCAGCAGATAAAGGGGGAGGGGTACTTATTTTATCTAAATAATTTTATCATAATCGGCTTACAGAAATGTTATCTGATAGACCTATAAAAAGCTGGAAAGAGATCCTACTACACAATATAGGGAGGAGTTAGTTGCTTTAACCCCCTCCCCCCCGCTAGACCTATTGTTAATGGAATAGGATCAGTAACATCAAGGATGGTGCAATATCTAGATCAGTTCCTCCAGAGTAGTGTTCTGAAAACAAGGGCTTATCTTATCCGCTTGCCAACCAGTGCAAGACAGAGATCGACTGCTTCCTGTCATCGGGAGCGGTGATCACCGTCATGTCCTAGGTAGCCCACCCCCACTCCCCACAGTTAATCACTCCCTAGGACACTTAACCCCTTTATCGCCCCCTAGTGTTTTTAACCCCTTTCCTGCCAATGTCATTTATACAGTAATCGGTGCATTTTTATAGCATGCCAATGGTCCCAAAATAGTGTCAAAAGTGTCGCCATAAAAATCGCAGATCACCGCCATTACTAATAAAAAAAAAAAATTATAATAAAAATGTCATAAATCTATCCCCTATTTTGTAGACGCTATAACTTTTGCGCAAACCAATCAATATACGCTTATTGCGATTTTTTTTTTTTTTTTTACCAAAAATATGTAGAAGAATACATACATATTGCTGTTTTTTTCAAAATTTTCAAATACCACCAAAAGAAAGCTTTATTTATGGGGAAAAAGACGTCAATTTTGTTTGGGTGCAACGACCGAGCAATTGTCTGTTAAAGCGACGCAGTGCCGTATCGCAAAAAGTGCTCTTGTCTGGAAGGGGGTAAATTCTTCCGGGGCTGAAGTGGTTAAAGACACTAAGAACTTTTTACAACTTTACAAAGAGTAGAATTAACAGGGAGAGGTGAGGTATTTTTTGTCACAGCAGACGGTCTAAACTGATGAATAAATTTTGTTTTTTTACATTTTTTTGTTGGATATGTATTATAGCAAAAAGTCAAAAATATTGGGTTTTTTTTTTCAAAATTGTTGGAATCTTTTTGTTGATAGCACAAAAATTTAAAACCGCAGAGGTGATCAAATACCACCAAAAGAAAGCTCTATTTGTGGGGAAAAAAAGGACAGTGCTGTATCGCAAAAAATGGCCTGGTCGTTAAGGTGATAAATCCTCTCATGGCTGAAGTGGGTAAACAAGCTGAGGTTAGATGCTGATTGGTTTCTATTCCGGGCTGCACCAGATTTTGCACTCTCCAGTTTTATCAGTTTAACCTCACAGTATTTTTATTTTATTTTGCACATGATTGGATGGACGTCAGCAGAGCATCTCCTCATTCACCAAGCTAAGGGAAAATTCCCCTGCAAAGTGAATAGCCTATTTTGACTATAGTAATCAACCCCATGTGTGGCTAAGATTTCATCTTGAATATTAAGCAAGGAGATTGAATGAGATATGCGGTAAAATGCAGATTTTCCTCTAATGGTTAATCTACTAAATGTCTGTTTTTAACACAAAATAAATAAGGAATGGCAAGCATTGCACAATATAAAAGTAATAGTAAAATGTTTGCAGGTGAAACACTTCCAATAACAAAGTATCTACCCACAAAAAAAGCACTGTAGTGTACCCAAGTATGCAAGTTTACTTTAGATGCCAAAAGCTATAAAAAAAAAAATGCATTTAAAGCACGCTGAAAGAAGAAGACATATCCTCCCCGTTAATTATTCCTTGGTCATTGTATGTTACCATCATCTTGTAACAGATGTGATAATACAAGTGTATATATATTATTTACATACAGTCAGCACACACTGTAAATATACTTTGAAGGCAATTAAATAAAGTACCATTCTAAAAAATGTAGCAGACTCCAACATGGCAGGTTTAGATATATAGGCTGATATTCCCCTCTCTTTGGAAGTCTGGCAGGGGTTTCCATAGCAATTCTGTATCCAAGCAATATTCTCAAAACTACATATGCTAATGATGTACTACTATGAAAGTAACTACAGTCTATTTCAGATGCATGATGAGTACTAGTTCTTGTTCATTCATTAGAAAATACTGGTTACACAATACATGGTGAATAAGCTCCATACAGTTACTGTGGTAATGATGTATTAAATGTACAGCAAGGCAGTCTGTATTGTCCACAACAACCATTTAGGATTAATTTTTTTTTTACCAAGGACATAAAACAAAGAATCCCCCCTAAGTCTTGCTTTGGATTCACACATCAGCCTCCATGTTATGGAATGTATACATCAAGCTAATATGTATTCTCAGATGTTTGTGACATATTAAAAAATATTTGAGAATACTTAAGTATGGTTTCACATAAACATCAGCTGGCTACATTAAAATGCTCTCAAATTAATACATGTGTTTTATGAAATGTTAAATCAGCTAACTTTGAGGAAGCTTATACAGTATTATCCCAGAGTTATTTCGATCCCACTCCCCACATAAAAAGGAACTAAACTGTATCTGATCACCACAAACTAAAAGTGATATTTAATTTATATTTAACATTCAGAGCAAACATCCATCCATGCAGGTCTCCATGCCTTATTTTGTTGAGATATCACTTTGAAAGAACAACCACCTAGCATTTCTAACCACCGCCATCTTGAGTAAGGGCACAAAATGAATGTAGCATTTTACCTTGCCGAAAGTTTTTATTGGTTATGCAGGTAGTAACAGGTATGTCAAAAACACACATAAGAAAAGAGGCAATACAGTAATGAAATAATGAATCTCATTAATATATACATTTGTGTATATAAAAGGGAGGCATGTAATATCTTACCAGTTTATAACTAAATACAACCTGAGGGTTTGGTATAGAGTTGTGTAGAAATATATATTTGGTTCTATGTTGTTTAACCAGACCCATTGGAAATGTTGCGAAAAGATTGGAGGCGCAGGTCGCATATAGTAAGATAATGAGCTTTAAAAACAAAATAAGGTAAGGAATAAAAAGGAAAAAATAGGGATATGGAGACGGAAAAGTCCACAGAGTCGACCCAGATACCAGTGCATGTTACGGTATGATTATATGAATATTCAGATATCCAAACATTCAAACACACAAACAATTAAATATTTAAACATTCAAATTTCTAAATATTTAAATCAGTTACCATGGCAGAAGGACAGATTCAGCAAATGTTGGCGGAAGGTGGGATTTTATCCAGGGGTACCATGTTTTTTCGAATTTTGAGAGTTGATCTTTTTCAATCGCCACCATTTTGGATGTGAGACATGGACACATTCAATCTATGCTTTGTCTCAGCCATCACCAAAGCGAGGGGATCTCCATGCCTTTGCAATCATTTGTTTTGCAGTCGGAAGGAGTTGAACAAAGAGTTTTTAAATTGGGTATTCCGATTAAGTAGTGCAGTGGTTGGATCTGGTTGGATCATTAGTTCACATTCTGGTGGCGATTTCAAAAATGTCTTTCCAATAAGTTTGGACTATCGGACAGGTTCACCAAATATGTAGGTGTGTACCTAAATCAGAGCAGCCACGAAAGCAACAAGCTGAATGAGTAGGATCAAATTTGGCCACTCTAGAAGGCACAAGGTACCAACGGGTTAAAACTTTATAGTTGGCTTCCACCACCAGGATGTTAGGTGAAGATTTAGTTACAGACCAGATCTCAGACCAATCTGCTATATCTAAGATTCACCCCAGATCCTCCTCACATTTTCTGACATAGGATGGTTTGTCTAGGTCAGGAGTAACTAAAAGTTGGGTGTAGAGGCATGAGATCAATCCTCTAGAGTGGGGGTCCTTCATACATATAGATTCAAAGTTGGTAGTTTGGGACAAGGAGGCATCAATGTTTATAAAAGGTGCATAGAAGTTTTTAATTTGGAGATACCTGAACAATTCAGAATGTGGTGGGTTATAAATATCACAGAGAGTTGGGAAGGGAAGAAAGGATGTGGGAGTGATAAGTTTATGTAGCCTAAGGATATCCAGGGAAGTCCAAGCTTTAAATGATTTGGGAGAGACCCATGCCGGATAGAAAGCAGGGTTTTTGAGGAAGGATAAGAGGGGGTTGTGTGAAGACTGTAGGTGATGTTTAAATTTGAGTTTATTCCATAGGGATATATAATGTTTAGTGATGGGGTTACATAAACCCATGCGGTCTTTGGGGTGAAGCCATAATAGGTTTGAGACTGATAGTGGATCGCATTCTGAAGCTTCTATGATCACCCATAAAGAGATTTCCTGTGTTGCGTGGTACTTCGAGAGACTGACAATATTAGCAGCTTTATAATAGATTGCAAAGTTGGGGAAACCAAGACTTACACTTGTTTTAGGGATATGTAATATGTGTAAGGGTATACGTGGTTTGGAGGAACCCCAAACAAATGTCATTGACTTTTTCTGCACTAGTCTTAAGTAGTAGGAAGGAATTGGGATTGGTAAACAGGTACAATAGTTTTGACAGAATCATAATTTTTGTTGCATTAATCTTGCCTATCCATGATAATGGAAGATGTGAGCATTGTTTCAGTAGATTTGTAATCTGTTTCAAGATTGGGGGGAAGTTAGCCGAGAAGAGGTCTGCAATAGAGGCTGTCAAATGAATTCCAAGATAAGTAATTGACTTCTCAGCCCAAGTAAAGGGAAGCACATTTTTTTCTGAATCTAGTTCCAACTTGGAAAGGGATATATTAAGAGCCAAGCATTTCTTGGGATTGAAAGAGGCCAGAAAAGGGCGCAAACCTGCTGAGAATGGGCAGGAGGTTAGGGCCTGAAACTTGTGGAGGTTAGAGGAACAGCAAGATGTCATCCACGAACAGACAAAGCTTATGCTGGTATCTCCCTGTCTCTATACCAGTGATCGTTGGGTCTATTCTGATTTGTTGGGCTAAGGGTTCTATTAAGAGGGCGAATAACAAGAGGGAACGTGGGCATCCCTGACGTGTACCCCTTTCTATATTGAAAGAGTTGGATTTATAACCTGCATATTTTATGTTTTTTTTCTGATTATCATAAAGTGCAGCGATTCATCTCATAAAATGTGGGCCAAAACCCCATTTCTGTAAAGTGTAATGTAAATAGGGCCAGGATACAGAATCAAAAGCCTTCTTAATTTCAAGGAGAGAAAGCAAGAAGGGATATGGGGAGTTTTAGCGATATGTGCCAGAAGAACTGCCCAACGCACATTGTTCCCAGCTGTTTACACACAGAGCTCCCGATTCTCGCTGTGTTACGGTAGCTGGGAGAGGGACAGTTTAATTGGGCTTCGGGATGGGGATGGGGTGTATGGAGATTTGTCCAGAAATGGGAGGAGGACCTGGTTAGAATCACCACACATGATGATTGTTCCTATTTTATGTGCAGTTACAACCTGCAGAAGGTGCGATAGAAATGGTGTTGGTTGTTTATTGGGTGCATAACAGGAGATTACAGTAATCTCTGTATCCATTATATGTCTAGTGAGAGCGGTGAAAAGCTATGAGAGTACCCCGTTGTTTGTTTGGTGGTAGCTGAGGTTGTAAAAATGTGCGGCTAAAAATGGGACATAAATTTGGGGGCGGAGCTGTCAGTGAAATGCATTTCTTGTAAGCATACGATGTGTGCTTTTTCGGAGCATTAAAGGTTCGGAACGCTTTGGTATGTTTCTGAGGTATGTTAATACCCTGAACATTCAGGGAAAGAATGTTAAATGGTGCCGTGGCATTTGACTAGGGAGATGAAACTTACCAAATAACATGCAAATCTGTCTGGATGAGTCAACCCGTGTGGGCTTGAAGGAGATGGAGAAAGGGAAGAATCCAGTTGTGTCTGGAGTGGAGAAAAAGTTGAAAACGTATGCGGTTAGATAATACATTCTTTGATTCAACAAAAAAAAAAGGTTTGAAGGTTGCCTGTGATAAGGGATAAAAATCCCTTTCAGGGGGAAAGGTGCTTCCGTCGGACTGCCACGCATGCTCAGAAGAAATTTGGAGACGAAAGCTATTGGCTACTGGGCTCTACGTAGTCCCGTCATACGTTTTATATGTCACCTCGTTCAGAATGATTGGATATTCCGACAACTTTGTCCGACCGTGTGTGTGCAACGCAAGTTTCGGACAAAATCCGTTGGAAAAAATCTGACGGATTTTGTGGTCAGAATGTCCGACTGTGTGTACGGGGCATAAGAATATTAAGGTTGGGGAGTGGGGGAGGGGAAAGGTGGAGAGGGATGTGAAAAACTATGAGGGTATGACTGAAGTTTGGGGGCTACATTAACCTGAGAGTATTGAAGTAAACTTAACTAATGAAGTTATAATGCTGGCTGATGATTGGCCAAGCATGCACTGTGACCCCGCATGCTTGGCCAATCACATCGCCGGCAGCGAGGAGAGCCATAATTGGCTACAGGCAGGATGCCTGTAGCCAATTATAGCTCAGGGGCTTTAGTACACGCCCCACGGTATAAGAGGCCGCCGCGGCGGCGGCCTCGCATATTGTGTTTCAGTGTCAGCGTGTCAGTGTGCTGCTGACTGCTGACAATATGTGCTTTATTTCTGGGGATTTGTGTGTGCGTGCTGTTAGTACAGCATTGCAGTATCACATCTGGGGGGTGTCTATAGGTTGCCTGTGAAGGGGGGCAGGTTTCCTGTGCTTAGAACTGTCCCTGCAATAAGTGTAATTTTTGCAGGAAAAAAGCTATTTAAAAGCACTCGCGGCTAATGAATTGATGGCTCCCGTAACACAGAGAACTGTCATTCATTGATAAAAAACAAAAAAAAAAGCGTGGGGTCCCCCAAATTCAATAACCAGGCCCTTCAGGTCTGGGATGGATATTAAGGGGGACCCCAGCCAAAAAAAAAAAAAAAAATGGCGTAGGGTCCCCCTCAAAATCCATACCAGACCCTTGAGGTCTGGGATGGATTTTAAGGGGAACCCCAGCCAAAAAAAATGGCGTGGGGTCCCCCTCAAAATCCATACCAGACCCTTATCCGAGCACGCAACCTGGCAGGCCGCAGGAAAAGAGGGGGGGACGAGAGTGCCCCCGCCCCTCCCGCCTGAACCGTACCAGGCCACATGCCCTCAACATTGGGAGGATGCTTTGGGGGTCTGAGACCCCCAAAGCACCTTGTCCCCATGTTGATGAGGACAAGGGCCTCATCCCCACAACCGTGCCCGGTGGTTGTGGGGGTCTGCGGGCGGGGGGCTTATCGGAATCTGGAAGCCCCCTTTAACAAGGGGACCCCCAGATCCCGCCCCCCCCCCCTGTGTGAAATGGTAAGGGGGTACAAAAGTACCCCTACCATTTCACCAAAAAAGTGTCAAAAATTGTAAAAATGACAGGAGACGGTCTTTGACAATTCCTTTATTAAAATCTTCTTTCTTCTTTCTTCATCCTTCGGTTTCTTCATCTTCTCCTTCCGTCATCTTCTTCCATCTTCTTCCATTTTCTTCTTCCTCCGATCCGCTTCTTCTTGCGCTGGTCTTCTCGTCCTTCTCGTCCGGCATCTTCTTCCATGACGTCGGCGTCCGTGTCTCTTCTTGGGCCACTCCTCGCAATGGGAGGCTCCCGCTATGTGAGGCTTCGCTGCCTCTGACAGGTCTTTTATAATGGAGGGCACCTGGTGACCCCGCCCCCTCTGACGCACGGGGACGTCATGGGGAATTCCCTATGGCTTTCCCCATGACGTCAGAGGGGGGCGGGGTCACCAGGTGCCCTCCGTTATAAAAGACCTGTCAGACGGAGCGAAGCCTCACACAGCGGGAGCCTCCCATTGCGAGGAGCGGCCCGACAGAAGAACAGATGCCGACGCCATGGAAGAAGATGCCGGACGAGAAGGACGAGAAGACCAGCGCAAGAAGAAGCGGATCGGAGGAAGAAGAAAATGGAAGAAGATGGAAGAAGATGACGGAAGGAGAAGATGAAGAAACCGAAGGATGAAGAAAGAAGAAAGAAGATTTTAATAAAGGAATTGTCAAAGACCGTCTCCTGTCATTTTTACAATTTTTGACACTTTTTTGGTGAAATGGTAGGGGTACTTTTGTACCCCCTTACCATTTCACACAGGGGGGGGCGGGATCTGGGGGTCCCCTTGTTAAAGGGGTCTTCCAGATTCCGATAAGCCCCCCGCCCGCAGACCCCCACAACCACCGGGCACGGTTGTGGGGACGAGGCCCTTGTCCTCATCAACATGGGGACAAGGTGCTTTGGGGGTCTCAGACCCCCAAAGCATCCTCCCAATGTTGAGGGCATGTGGCCTGGTACGGTTCAGGCGGGAGGGGGGGCGCTCTCGTCCCCCCCTCTTTTCCTGCGGCCTGCCAGGTTGCGTGCTCGGATAAGGGTCTGGTATGGATTTTGAGGGGGACCCCACGCCATTTTTTTTTTGGCTGGGGTTCCCCTTAAAATCCATCCCAGACCTCAAGGGTCTGGTATGGATTTTGAGGGGGACCCTACGCCATTTTTTTTTTTTTTTGGCTGGGGTCCCCCTTAATATCCATCCCAGACCTGAAGGGCCTGGTTATTGAATTTGGGGGGACCCCCACGCTTTATTTTTTTTTTTTTTTTTTTATCAATGACTTTTTTTTTATGAATGACTTTCAATGAATGACTGTTCTCTGTGTTACGGGAGCCGTCAATTCACATTAGCCGCGAGTGATTTTAAATAGCTTTCTTTCCTGCAAAAATGACACTTTTTGCAGGGACAGTTCTAAGCACAGGAAACATGCGCCCCTTTACATGCATACTATAGACACCCCCAGGTACGAAATTTAAAGGAATATTACACTTTTATTGTTTCAATTTAAGCATTAATAAAATCACTGCTCCTAAAAAAACGGCCGTTTTTAAAAAAAAAAATTTGCATTGATACATGTCCCCTGGGGCAGGACCCAGGTCCCCAAACACTTTTTATGACAATAAAATGCATATTAGCCTTTAAAATTAGCACTTTTGTTTTCGAACGTTCGCATCCATTATATCTAATAGGGTTCTAAAGCTCGCACGGACTTTAGGTCCGTTCGCGGGTTCTGGTGCGAGCCGAACGGAGGGGGTGTTCGGCTCATCCCTTACCAAATAAGGCCTACTATCTAAGACTTGCAAAGGCTACTCTCGGAGTAAGTGCATAGCAAAGAATTCTGCGAAGGCGATTTCTGTCAGTCCATGGAGTCTTCCTGGTCCAGAGGAGGGGAGGCAAAGCGGCCTTTCTTATGAGATTGATGGTTTCCGTTTTTCCCCATGGTTTGGAGAGAATTGCTGGTAGATGAGGAAGAGGCTGATCTTTTACACGAAGAAGCAGTATTGGGTGAGGATTCTACTAAGTGCAGGTGTAGAAGGGTTTGTTGAAGCTCTTCTGCAGATCTGCAGCTGTATTTGGAGCCTTGATGGACAAAACAGATGGAGAATGGAAAACCCCACTGGTAAGTGATACTGTGGCGTTGTAGAGCCATTAGCTGAGGTTTCATTGCACGTCGTTTGAAAATGGTTAGTTGGGACACGTCGTCAAACAACTAATAGTTGTGACCTTGGAAATTTAAGACATTTTTGTCTCTGGCGGCTGCCAAAAATTGTTCTTTTGTCCAATAATAATGGAATTTTGCGATTATATCGTGTGGGGGACCATCTGCTTTTGTGGCTGTGAGGGCACGGTGTACTCTGTCCAACTCCATTCGTTCAATTGGAATAGATGGTTTAAGTTATTGAAATAACACCGTTATGGTGGATTGCAAGTCGATGACCATTTCAGGTATTCCCCTGATATGCAGGTTGGAACGTCTGGCCCGGTTTTCATAGTCTTCCAATCTAGATTGAAGCATTTAAATTTTAAATGCCCGTGAAGAATTGTGGGACGTATGACATGATTTTGGCCTAGAAAGCAACTGTAGAAATGTAAACATTTAAAACAAGTGAATATATTACACCTTGCTATGTATATATTAATGCTAGCCGCATAAGGATTAAAAATAGCTAATGTTTATTAAGAGAATTTAGTTTTACTTTAAGTACAATTGTACTTTTTCTTTTTACTAAAAATCCTACACTGGTTCACCAAACTCCTCTGCTATCTATTATACCCAAAGTACTCAGAGGATCGATCCACAGGAGAATACATCCAGTTTTTGCCCAGTACCTATGCTCCAGAGTGCAGCTGCAGATACAGGATTTAACTTTGGTACATGTCCAAAACGTTGACAGTTTTTCTTCTTTCAAAAATCCAAAGCAGGAACATGCAAGTCCTTTAAACTGCGTATTTATGACGTTCCTGGAGTTTTAATCCCAACCATTTCATGACCACCTTCTCTGTTCATCTTCTTTTCCTTTAAAAATGCACTGTATGAAAGAAAAAACATTTTATGTTCTTGGTTATTTCTTATTGGTTTTAGTCTGTAGGTTTGTTTCTCTTTCTTTCTTTTTATTTTTTCTGAACTTACTCCATCTCCTTTGGGGTGAAATGTATCTTTTTCTGAACTTACTCCACCTCCTTTGGGGTGGGGCTTAAAGTGTAAACAATTTCATACCCTTAAGTATACTTGATGTGGTTCTTATATAAAGCAGATGCCAGTTGGTTATTTTACCAATGTTGTGTGATATAATGTACAAAATGTACAGTGGTGTGAAAAAGTGTTTGCCCCCTTCCTCATTTCCTGTTCCTTTGCATGTTTGTCACACTTAAGTGTTTCGGAACATCAAACCAATTTAAACAATAGTCAAGGACAACACAAGTAAACACAAAATGCAATTTGTAAATGAAGGTGTTTATTATTAAAGGTGAAAAAAATCCAAACCATCATGGCCCTGTGTGAAAAGTGATTGCCCCCCTTGTTAAAACATACTATAACTGTGGTTGTCCACACCTGAGTTCAATTTCTCTAGCCACACCCAGGCCTGATTATTGCCACACCTGTTCACAATCAAGGCATCACTTAAATAGGAGCTGCTTGACACAGTAAGGTCCACCAGAAGATCCTTAAAAGCTACACATCATGCCGAGACCCAAAGAAATTCAGGAACAATTGAGAAAGAAAGTAATTGAGATCTATCAGTCTGGAAAGGGTTATAAAG
>CM053036.1:70896015-70909476 GCA_028564925.1 Lithobates sylvaticus | reverse complement strand
TGTCAGGGCACCCGCCATTTATTACCCAATAACGGTTTAACCCCCTGATCGCCCGGCGGGTGATATCAATTAGGTTTTAGGGTCAAATAAGGTCTGCGTCGCCCCAGGTTAGTGCCAGTACCGCAAACACCCACGCGCAAAGCATACACCTCCCTTAGTGGTATAGTATCTGAACAGATCAATATCTGATCTGATCAGATCTATACTAGCGTCCCAGCAGTTTAGGGTTCCAAAAAAAACGCATTGTTAGCGGGATCAGCCCAGATACCTGCTAGCACCTGCGTTTTCCCCCCTCCGCCCAGCCCACCCAAGTGCAGTATCGATCGATCACTGTCACTTACAAAACACTAAGCACACATAACTGCAGCGTTCGCAGAGTCAGGCCTGATCCCTGCGATCGCTAACAGTTTTTTTGTGGTAGCGCTTTGATTCAGTCGCTTCAGTCAGGAGCTTTTTTACCTGTGAATCTCAAAAAAATAAAAAAAATAAAAATAGTTGTCGTTTTATTATTCTCTCTCTCTCTCTCTATTCTCTCTCTATCGTTGCTCTTTTTTTTTACTCCATTATATTCTGCAATGTTTTATTATGTTTTATCATGCTTGCTTTTCAGGTATGTAATTTTGTTTACTGTGTTTCAGTGTTAAGCATTTTTTTGTTTTCAGGTGCGCCATTCAGTTGCAACGCGGATTTATTTATCTTGACAGCAACAGCGTTTGCTCCCACGATACATAAAGCCGCGACTCCAACGCTGTAGGAGGTGATTTTACCACCACAGTTAAAAAAAAGAGCATATATGCCGAAGCATGGGGGCAGCAGGGGGGGCGGAGGAGCGATTGGCTCCTAATGCCACGTACATACGGTCGAAATTCCGACCGTGTGTACACGGCATAACTTTTGCGGGAGGATGCCCCCATGCATCGGCATATATAAATGGTGCATGTATGCCCATCATTAGAAGTGGGTGGATGAAGGGAGGTATTCTAATGGTGGGCATACCCACCAATCAATCTCTTTTTTTCGTTCAGCCAAGAGGCTGCATGAAAAAAAAAAGATTACAATATATGTCCAGTATGTTGCTGGACTTTGAATGGTTATACCAGAATGATGCCTGCAGGTTTAGGTATCATCTTGGTATCATTCTTTTCAGCCAGTGATCGGCTTTCATGTAAAAGCAATTCTAGCGGGTAATTAGCCTCTAGATTGCTTTTACAAGCAGTGGGAGGGAATGTCCCCCCTCCCGGATATAAACCGCGCCATTGGGAAATTGGGAAAGCATTTTATCACACCAATCTTGGTGTGGTCAGATGCTTTGAGGGCAGAGGAAAGATCTAGGGTCTAATAGACCCCAATTTTTTCAAAAAAAGAGTACCTGTCACTGCCTATTGCTATCATAGGGGATATTTACATTCCCTGAGATAACAATAAAAATCATAACAAAGAAAAAAAATGGAAGGAACAGTTTAAAAATAAAATAAAAAAGCTAAATAAATAAAAAAAAAACAAAAAAAACAAAAAAAAAAGCACCCCTGCCCCCCCTTCTCTTGCGCAAAGGCGTACACAAGCGTTGGTCTGGCGTCATATGTAAACAGCAATTGCACCATGCATGTGAGGTATCACCGCGAAGGTCAGATCGAGGGCAGTAATTTTAGCAGTAGACCTCCTCCGTGAATCTAATGTGGTATCATGTAAAGGCTTTTAAAGGCTTTTAAAAATGTATGTAGTTTGTCGCCACTGCGTGTTTGTGCGCAATTTTAAAGCATGTCGTGTTTGGTATCCATGTACTCGGCCTAAGATCATATTTTTTATTTCATCAAAAATTTGAGCAATATAGTGTGTTTTAGTGCATTAAAATAAAAAAAAAGTGTATTTTTTCCACAAAAAATGCGTTTGAAAAATCGCTGCGCAAATACTGTGTGGAAAAAAAAAATGCAACACCCACCATTTTAATCTGTAGGGCCTTTGCTTTAACAATATATATAGTGTTTGGGGGTTCAACGTAATTTTCTTGCAAAAAAAAAATATGTTTTCATGTAAACAAAAAGTGTCAGAAAGGGCTTTGTCTACAAGTGGTTAGAAGAGTGGGTGACGTGTGACATAGGCTTCTAAATGTTGTGCATAAAATGCCAGGACAGTTCAAACCCCCCCAAATGACCCCATTTTGGAAAGTAGACACCCCAAGCTATTTGATGAGAGCAATGTTGAGCCCATTAAATATTTTTTTTTTTTGTCCCAAGAGATTGAATAATGAAAAAAAAAAAATATATATATTTTTTTTTACAAAAAGTTGTCACTAAATGATATATTGCTCAAACATGTCATGGGCATATGTGGAAATACACCCCAAAATACATTCTGTTGCTTCTCCTGAGTACGGGGATACCACATGTGTGGGACTTTTTGGGAGCCTAGCTGCGTACGGAACCCCAAAAACCAATCACCGCCTTCAGGCTTTCTAAGGGTGTAATTTTTTTATTTCACTTCTCACTGCCAATCACAGTTTCGGAGGCCATGGAATGCCCAGATGGCATAAAACCCCCCAAAATGACCCCATTTTGGAAAGTAGACACCCCAAGCTATTTGCTGAGAGGTATGGTGAGTATTTTGCAGATCTCGCTTTTTGTCACAAAGTTTTGAAAATTGAAAAAAAGAAAAAAAAAATTTTTTTCTTTACTTTCTTCATTTTCAAAAACAAATGAGAGCTGTAAAATACTCACCATGCCTCTCAACAAATAGCTTGGGGTGTCTACTTTCCAAAATGGGGTCATGTGGGGGGGTTTTGTGCTATTTTGGCATTTTTATGGCCTTCGAAACGGTGATAGGTAGTGAGGAGTGAAATCAAAAATTTGCACCCTTAGAAATCCTGAAGGCGGTGCTTGGGTTTCGGGGCCCCGTACGCGGCTAGGCTCCCAAAAAGTCCCACACATGTGGTATCCCCATACTCAGGAGAAGCAGCAAAATGTATTTTGGGGTGCAATTCCACATATAACTATGGCATGTGTGAGCAATATATCATTTAGTGACAACTTTTTGAAAAAAAAAAAAAATCTTTTTTATTTTTGTCTTTATTCAATCACTTGGGACTAAAAAAAAAAATATTCAATGGGCTCAACATGCCTCTCAGCAAATAGCTTGGGGTGTCTACTTTCCAAAATGGGGTCATTTGGGGGGGTTTTGTACTTCTCTGCCATTTTAGCACCTCAAGAAATGAAATAGGCAGTCATAAATTAAAAGCGGTGTAAATTCCAGAAAATGTACTCTAGTTTGTAGACGCTATAACTTTTGCGCAAACCAATAAATATACGCTTATTGGCATTTTTTTTACTAAAGACATAACTGAATACATTTTGGCCCAAATGTTTGACTAAAATTGAGTTTATTAGATTTTTTTTATAACAAAAAGTAGAAAATCTCTTTTTTTTTCAAAATTTTCGCTCTTTTTCCGTTTATATCGCAAAAAATAAAAATCACAGAGGCAATCAAATACCATCAAAAGAAAGCTCTATTTGTGGGAAGAAAAGGACGCAAATTTCGTTTGGTTACAAAATTGCATGACCGCGCAATTACTAGTTAAAGTAGTGCAGTGCGAAATTGAAAAAAGACCTCTGGTCCTTTGGCTGCCAAATGGTCCGGGGCTGAAGTGGTTAAAACCTGTTCTGTCTTAAGTTCTGCTACTGTGTATTAAAAAACAAACACAATTTTTTTTTTTATAACTACACGGAAGTTTAACTGGTAGCACAGGAGTCACATTATTTCTTTCACTTCAAATACAGCCAGATTTCTACAAGAGTTCACATTTTTCATTTCTATCTAAAGATACGAACTTGTGCTATGAAGGATAGATTCAAACAAACAACCATTTTATTATATGTACTATAGAAAAGAAAATATCTATAACCTGCGGATAAAATATTTTTCTTTACAATTAAGTTTGTTTAATAGTCAGGTAAGTATGACATGTTTGTTATTTATTATTATTATTTTTTTAAATAATTGACGCTTTACAATGACTTTAATTTATATTTTGGAATGTAGCTACCTGTATGAACTCTGGATTGTGCCTTTGTCTGTTTTAGAGTAATGTTGTGCTTAAAGGGCCTATCTCAAGTCATGCAACAACATTCCCCATCAATGAGATTGTGGTTAGGCTTCTACAAAAATATTATTTTACTATACAACGATTACGTCCCTTGATGGCAATCCCCTAAAACATAACCAAAAATAAATAAAGATTGGTAACAATCTCCATTTAATATGTCTAACTACACATATATATATACATACACACACACACATAAGATTAATTGTCTGTTTATCTTGCACCTTTACTTTCTTAGAGACCTAGCACCAATAAAGAGAATGTGTAGTGTTTTTGTACATATAAAAATTTAGCAAACATGCTTTGTAATTGAATAGCTAGTAGTTGGCACTTTAGGCTTCTTTTGCCATGTCTACCTATGCTTATTCTATTAAAAAAAAGAAAGCCCCCATCTTAAATTTAGAAAACTTAAAGCAGTTATGAAGGCATAAATGTACTAAATGGCTCTTTTTGTGTGACAGAAAATAAAGCAGCCCTGGATGAAATACACAGTCCCTTTCTGGCACTATCACTATATGCGCTCGGTCCTTTGTATTAAATGATGACCAGTATTATTCTACCCAGAAGCCTGAGGACATACTGTGAGTGCAGAGCCACCCCCAGCAGGGCATCATGGCACCTTGTAATTATACAAATCGGCAGTGGCATCACATAAGTGCCGCCCTCTGCATTATTAAAGTCCACCTACTGCCAGGAAAAAATATGAGGATGAGGACCCTGTGTTTATATACACAATATAAAATAAAGGTTTTATACACACAGAATTGTATATAACATTTAAAAAATTTGCCAAAAACAAACAAAATTAACACAAAATAATTGCTTCTTTTTAAAGGAGTTGTAAAAGCAGAAGGTTTTTAATCATAGCGTATTCTATGCATTAAGATAAAAAAAGACCTTCTGTGTGTAGCAGCCCCCCTAAGCCCCCATACACCAGGGTACACACGGTCGGAAATTCCGACCACAAAATCCGTCAGATTTTTTCCAACGGATTTTGTCCGACACTGGTGTTGCATACACACGGTCGGACAAAGTTGTCAGAAAATCCGATCATTCTGAATGTGGTGTAGTTCGTTGCGTACGACGGAACTACGTAGAGGCTAGTAGCCAATAGCTTTGGTCTCGTAATTTGATCTGAGCATGCATGGCACTTTGTCCGTCGGAATTCTCTACACACGATCGGAAAAAGTCTGATCGGATTTTGTTGTTGGAAAATTTGAGAGCAGAATTTCCGACGGAAAAAGTTCGATGGAGCCCACACAGGGGTGGATTTTCCAACAACATGGTCCGATCGGACATTTTCCGACCGTGTGTATGGGGGCTTATACTTACCTGAGTTCCCTCTGTCCAGTGATGTCCACGAATATCTCAGCCGTCCAAAATTCTCCCTCCTGATTGGCTGAGACACAGCAGCGGTGCAATTGGCTGCTGTCAAAGTCAGCTAGCCAATCAGAAGAGAGAGGGGGTGAGGATGGGTCGGCACTCCGTGCCTGAATGGACACAGGGAGCTGTGAATCGGCTCGGGTGCCCCCATAGCATAGTTCTTAATGACATTGGCTGCATGTTTGGGGTCATTGTCCTGCTGCAGAATACATTTGGGGCCAGTCACACACCTCCCTGTTGGTATGGTATGATCAGGGGCATTGCTAGGCCTACAAAAGATCTGGGGCTAGAGCCCATAGCAGCAAAGTAAAGAAAGTCTAATATATATATATATATATATATATATATATATATATATATATATATATATAATTACACACACATATACATCATTACATCCGGGGGTGCCCAAAGCCCCCCTCATTACATCAGGGTCCCCAGAGAGCCTCCCCCTTACATCGGGGTCACCTACCACCAGATGCAGATTGTAACATACAGGGAGGCTAGGGTATATAGAAGAGAGGCTGGGTATATGCATACAGAGAGGCTGGGTATTAGTTTCCCTCCTCCCCCTCCGCCATGGTCTGCACTCACCTGCTCAGGAGCTCAGTGTGAGAAAGTTCCTCCTGACTCTATGATATGGGCAGAGCAAGGGAGGAGACTCACTCTCACACTCATCTCCCTTCTCTGGCTGTCACTGAAGCACAGACCAAGTGCAGACTCAGTGAGAATGCCACAGCTGTGCGGAAAGCACTGTATCAGGCAGCCCAGGACACTCTCATGGTAGGGCCAGCCCTGGACTTGGGGATCTAGCCTCAATAGCCACCCCCTAGTGACGCCACTGGGTATGATGGATAAGTATCTGCCTGCATTTCTCAACATTGAGAACACCATTCGTTATGACCAAACTCCAACTCTATTTGCAGAAGTGCAGCCCCCAAACCTGCAAGGAACCTCCACCATGCTTCACGTTTGCCTTATTGTACAGCTCTCCAATCCCTTGGCCAACAAACTGCCTTCTGCTGCAACCAAATATTTCAGACTTTGATTAACCTCCCTAGCGGTACTTCTGAGTGGGGCTCTTTCAGTACCAAAAGCGGTAACCCCGAGCCACACTCGGGATTACACCGCAGTATCCAGGTACAGGTACTTACCTTGTCCCTAGGATCCTGCGATGTCCTCCCGCTGTATCCTCTGCCCGATGTATCAGTGCTCCAGGCTTCGTTCCCTGCGAGCGTCACGACGCATGGGGCAGAGCCCAGCGGCAAAATCAAAAAAACATCCCCTGCTGATTTTGTATGTTTGCCCACTGACAAAGAAATGATCAGTCTATAATTTTAATGGTAGGTTTAATTTAACAGCGAGAGACAGAACAACAACAAAAATATCCAGAAAACGCATTTCAAAAAACGTTATAAATTGACTTGCATTTTAATGAGTGAACTAAGTATTTGATCTATCAATCAGCAAGATTTCTGGCTCCGAGGCATCTTCTATACAGGTAATGAGCTGAGATCAGGAGCACTATCTTAAAAGGGAGTGCTCCTAATCTCAGCTTGTTACCTGTATAAAAGTACACAGAAGCAATCAGATTCTAATCTCTCCACCATAGCCAAAAACAAAGAGCTGTCCAAGGATGTCAGGGGCAAGATTGTAGACCTACCCACGGCTGGAACGAGCTACAATATCATAGCCAAGCAGCTTGGTAAGAGGGTGACAACAGTTGGTGTGATTATTCGCAATCAGAAGAAACACAAAATAACTGTCAATCTCCCTCGGTCTGGGGAACCATGCAAGATCTTTACTCCTGGAGTTTCACTGATCATGAGAACGGTGAGGACTCAGCCCAGAACTACACGGGAGAATCTTGTCAATGAGCTCACGGCAGCTGGGACCATAGTCACCAAGAAAACAATTGGTGACTCACTACGCCGTGAAGGACTGAAATCCTGCAAGGTCCCCCTGCTTAAGAAAGCACATGTACAGGCCCGTCTGAAGATTGCTAATGAACATCTGAATGATTCAGAGAACTGGGTGAAAGTGTTGTGGTCAGATAAGACCAAAAGAAAGCTCTTTGGCATCAATTCAACTCGTCGTGTTTGGAGGAGGAGGAATGCTGCCTATGACCCCAAGAACCCCATTCCCACTGTTAAACATGGAGGTGGAAATACTATGCTTTGGGGTAATTTTTCTGCTAAGGGGACAGAAAAACTTCACTGCATCAAAGGGACGATAGACGGAGCCATGTACCATCCAACCTTGAGTGAGAAACTCTTTCCCTCAGCCAGGACATTGAAAATGGGTCCTGGATGGGTATTCCAGCATGACAATGACCCAAAACACACAGCCAAGGCAAAGGAATGACTCAAGAAGAAGCACATTAAAAAGGTCCTGAAGTGGCCTAGCCAGTGTCCAGATCTTAATCCCGTAGAAAATATGTGGAGGGAGCTGTAGGTTCGAGTTTCCAGAGAGGATCTGCACAGAGTGTGACAAAATCCCTCATGAGATGCGTGCAAACCTGGTGGCCAACAACAAGATACGTCTGACCTCTGTGTGATTGCCAACAAGGAATTAGACACCAAGTACTAAGTCATGTTTTGCGAAGGGGTCAAATACTTATTTCACTCATTAAAATGCAAATCAATTTATAACTTTTTTGAAATGTGTTTTTCAGGATCTCTCTCTCTCTCTCTCTCTCTCTCTCTCTCTCTCTCTCTCTCTCTCTCTCTCTCTCTCTCTCTCTCTCTCTCTCTCTCTCTCTCTCTCTCTCTCTCTCTCTCTCTCTCTCTCTCTCTCTCTCTCTCTCTCTCTCTCCATAGTTTGTGTTGCATGACCACAATGACGCAATTGTCAAAGTGTGACTGCGCTTGAAAGTTGACCTGGGCCGGAAGGGAGTGAAAGTGTCCAGTATTGAAGTGGTTAACTATAAACACTGAAAATGTATGTCGAATACAATAAACAGACTATAAAGTGTCAGTATGATATGCAATAAAAGACATGCTTGAAAGAAAAAATATGTGCAATTTTAAACAGATTTGCATTACATAGAAAAAAAAAATACCACTATCTAGCAATATGTGGGGAATAACCGTATACCTCTCTGGGTTTGAAAGGCTCAACTGCTTTCAAAATCACAATGTAACCTTGCACTGTGGCAGGAAAAAAAAAATTATATATAGTACAGTGTACGCTAAACGAAAAATATAAAAAGAGAATGCAAAGTCTTTCAGTATTGTTTTCAAAATAAATCTTTTCATGTATATATTCTTTTCAATGTTTCTATGTAAATTCTTTAATTATACACGTAAATGGGGGCAGCTAAACATGCACTACTTCCTGTTTTGCAGTGCCACACAATATTTATGCTATAGTTATTGCTCCTATTCACAATACAAAAAACAATAGTTGCACAGAGCCATTAAGAGCTCCATTCAGCAATACCTCACAAATCTCTGATTAATACAATGACAAAAACTTTGTAAGCTACTAATGCAGTGTTTAGGTCCAGATAAAGCTACACACCCCCTTGTGAAACGGACGCCACGTCATGACGCAATGACGCAACCCCCCATTGGAGTGGACGAGCTGGTTCACTGACGGAGTGACTGAGGAGGGGGCTTGACCATACGGCCATCCAGCTAGGACAATGACTGCATAGAAGTGAACTTCAGTGCACAAGCGAGCGTTATATGCACAAACTCCAAGGAGAGTAGGCTGGCTGCCAACACAGCTTGTTTTGACCTTCCACACGCATGGAAAATCCTTGGATTCATACAACACCCGCCTGCAGGACTATGTGATACATTAATACACTGGAAGAATCCCACATGCTATTTGCAGCATCTAACCGGCATTCACCAGCCCACAAGGGAAGGGTAATGTATGAAGGCCGTCATTGATGATAATTTTACCCAAGTATAATAGAGGAGTTTACCTCGTATTTGTCAATACATTGTTGCCATGATGTAGTATTCAACTTGTATTTTCTGATTAAGAGAACTTTTTGATATCAACCACAGCGTCACTTTCAACATGTCTCTTGGCATTAACCTATATAATCTTCTCTCAAGATGAGGTCACCCACTACCCAACCCAGGACTTTTGTTTCACTTCAATAGCCCTCTATGCATGTGCACAGCCTACAGGAATTTTCCTCCAATCAGCAATTCATTTATTGTTACCAACTGTGTCCTTCCCTGTAGCTGGGGCCTGGTTTAGGGTTTACTCCCTCCCCTTTTCTCCTCACTGGCTCGAGCCTCCAGGGGGAATTCGTGACAGCCTGCCTGGTTACACTTTACCACAGCTGCATGTCTCAGCGACAGGCAAGGCTGTCACCTATTTTCTTTGGCGTCCGGACGATTTGTGTTATTCATGTTTTATGTTATCTCATCTGTGGTTGCCCAGTATTGGTTCATGTGACCCAGTAGGCAATTCACATCAAGTTTAGTTTATCACCTGGTATTTTGTAGATATTTTTTACTTGTCATAGGATACGTTCTACAATAAATTTACATTTTTTACATATAATTTGATTTCATTTGATTTACACCATTGTTCAATGAGCCCCACTTTTCTTTATCTCCATCTGTTTGAGATGTCCTTTCAATACAGTTTCAGGGGTTGAACAGTCAGTGTAAGTGTAGAGCAAGTACCTATTCTTGTATGCAAACAAGCCTCTCTCCCATACATCCTTTAACCTAATGCAGTGTTTAACCACTTGCCGACTGCAATATGTATATATACATTGCAGTTTGCAAGTGGTTTACTGGGATTATGGCTGAAGAGGTCAGCCATAACCCCAGGCTCGCTTTTTTTCTGCAGGCATCCAGCTCTCTCATGAAACCGGTCCAAGGAGCGCATGAGCTGCTGGAACAGTTCTGGAAAGTGGAAGAGGGCGTCGTTCTCATCACCCCCCACGTGTTTCTCAGGCTTAACGTTTCCACCGGTTTGCCCGAGAAACGATCCGAGGGTGCGCCCGGCTCAGAGTTAGCACTCTTTAAAGTGGTTGTAAACCCTTAAAAAAAAAAAAACCTGCAAGACAAAGGCATAATGAGCTAGTATGCATATACATATTGGCCGCATCACAGCATGCGCGTGGGAGCCGGCGGTAACGGCACATCTAACTGAAGCAACGGCAGGACGTGCCATTGCTTCAGTGCGCATGTTACCAATCACTTCGGCACATGCAGACACGGGGATATCTCCTAAACAGTACAGGTTTAGGAGATATCCAGGGTAGCTGCAGGTAAGCCTTAATATAGGCTTACCTGTAGCATAAAGTTATAAAAATGGGTTTACAACCACTTTAAATCGACTATTCCCTTGGAGGACCAGAGCCACGTCAGCACTTCCGATGCAGGCTGGAAGAATTTTTTTTTGATCTTTTACTTTTAAAAAAGGTAAAGAAGAGATTTGGGGTCTTATGGGGGACCTCAGATCTCTGCATAAATAGGACATGTCATCCTTATTTATATTACAAGGGATGTTTACATTCCTTGTAATATGAATAAAAGCGATAAAAAAAAGTTATGTACAGCTCACGCGCAGTAGCAAACGCATACGTAAGTCACGCATGCATATGAAAACGGTATTCAAATCAAATGTGAGATATCACCACGAACATTAGAGCGAGAGCAATAATTTGAATGCTAGACTTCCTCTAAAAGCCTCTACAGGTTACCTGTTTAGCGTTACAAAGTACTGCCTTTGAAAAAACACAGTACAGTCGTTTTTTGCCAGTCCACGTGCGCAATTTTAAAGCATGACATGTTGGGTACCTATTTACTCGGCACAACATCATCTTTTACATTTTACAAAAAAATTGGCTTAACTACTTTTTTTTTTTTTTTTTAACTCAATCAAGTGTGGTTCTTTTTCCCCATAAAAAAATAGCGCTTGCAAAACCCCTGCATGAATACCATGTGACATAAAGAAAATAGCAATGATTGCCATTTTATTCCCTAGGGTCTCTGCAAAAAAAATATAATAATAATATATGTGCATGTATAATATTAAGGGGGTTATAAGTAATTTTCTAGCAAAAAATACTGGATTTATACAAAAAGTGCCAGAAAAAAACCTGATCGGCTTGCTTTGTGCACTGATGTTCAGTCATGTTGGAACAGGAAGGGGGCATCCCCAAACTGTTCCTACAAAGTTGGGAGCATGAAATTGTCCAAAATGTCTTGATATGCTGACGCCTTAAGAGTTCTCTTCACTGAAACTAAGGGACCAAGCCCAACCCCCGAAAAACAACCCCACACCATAATCCCCCCTCCACCAAATGATTTGGACCAGTGCACAAAGCAAGGTCCATAAAGACATGGACGAGGAAGTTTAGGGTGGAGGAACTTGACTGGCCTGCAGAGAGTCCTGACCTCAACCAGATAGAATACCCTTGGGATGAATTAGAGTGGAGACTGCGAGCCAGGCCTTGTCCAACAGAAGTGCCTGGTCTCACAAATGCGCTCCTGGCAGAATGGTCAAACATTCCCATAGACAACTCTCCTAAACCTTGTGGACAGCCTTCCCAGAAGAGTTGGAACTGTTATAGCTGCAAAGGGTGGGCCAACAATTTTGAACCCTTTGGACTAAGACTGGGATGCTATTAAAGTTTAAAAGTTCATGTGCGTGTAAAGGCAGGCATCCCAATACTTTTAGTAATATAGTGTATATACACATACACACACACACACACACACACACACACACACATTGCGGTTTACCGGGGTTATAGCTGAAGCCATCAGCCATAACCCAAGTATTTTTTTTTCAGCTAGCGATTGGCTCTTTCATGAAAGTGGCCCGAGTAGCTAATTAGCCGCTGGATTGCTTTCAGAAGCAGTGGAAGAGTAGTCCCCTTCCCGCTGCTTGCCAGCATCCTAGACTTACTGTTTTTACTGGTGCACCCAAGAAACGATCCGACGGTTCGCGTAGCTGGACAGAGGTTACCAGAGACCAAATCGCCTCTATGGTCTTAGAGGATAAGAACAATGTCATGACTTCCGGTCTAGGATGGACTAATTTTTTTTTCTTTTAAACGGTAGATGAGAGATTAGGGGTCTTATTGACCACAGATCTCGCCATAAAGAGGACCCGTAATCCCTTATTTCTATTACAAGGGATGTTTACATTCCTTGTAATAGGAATAAAATTGATCAAAAAAAAAGAAATAGTGTAAAAATAAAAAATACAATTTAAAACATTTTTAAAAGCGCCCTCATCCCTCTGTGCTCGTCGCAGAAGCGAACGCATGCGTAAGTTACACATGCATCTGTAAATGGTGTTCGCACCACACATGAAGTATCGCTGCAAACATTCGCAATCCATTTGCTCAGCATGACATCTTTTATAAGTTAAACAATTGGGTTATATACAGTGCCTTGAAAAAAGTATTCATATCCCTTGAAATTTTCCACATTTTGTCATGTTACAACCAAAAATATAAATGTATTTTATTGGGATTTTATGTGACAGACCAACACAAAGTGGTGCAGCAGCGCTTTGCCGCGGTGTCCCATTGATTTCAATGGGTAGGAGCGGTATAGGACCGGTGAATACACAGCTCCTTCAAAGATGCTGCTAGCAGGACTTTTTTGATCGTCCTGCTAGCGCACCGCTCCAGTGTGAAAGCCCTTCGAAGTGACACACTGGAGTGAAAGGGGCCAAATTTTTTCAGGCGCTTTACAGGCTGTACCGCCTGAAAAATGCCCCAGTGTGTAAGGGGCCTTATTCCTATTACAAGGAATGAAACATCCCCTGAAATAGAAAAAAGCATGACAGGACCTCTTAAATATGAGATCTGGGGTCAAAAAGACCTCAGATCTCATATTTACATTAAAATGCAATAAAAAATAAAAGGCCCTTTAAGAGCTATGGGCGGAGGTGACGTTTTGAGGTCGCTTATGCCCTGCAGTGATATGGAGACGGGTGGGGGCCATCTTCCCCTCACTCGTCTTCATACCCAGGCAGGGGGCTGACGC
>CM053036.1:70746015-70891015 GCA_028564925.1 Lithobates sylvaticus | reverse complement strand
AACCCGACCACAAAACCAGCAGTTAAATTTAGCCTGAAGCCTGTCAGTAGGTGTATTTTTCACAATTTTGTAATTGTTTTTGCTAGTTTTCTTTAAGGTCAGTTTAAGGACAAATCGTTCTTTTACAGGGCTCACAGGCTTCGAACGGCGGTTGCGCCTCCCATCACTCAGTAGCCCTGACTCTAGAAGGGCTTCAAGTGTGCTTTTAGACAACGACACCTTTAGAACATGAGCATTAAACTTTGAGATGGTTCTCATAAGGTTGAATACTTCTGGAATATCAGCATCTGGATGGTTTAACACAACAACAGGCTGATCCCTTTGGGGATACTTTACAAGTTGATTAGCGTTGACAGGAAACAAACTTAGTGCCCTTACTATATCCTTAGTAAGTTCTGCTGGTGGTGGAGATGGCGATTGTGGTGGTGTTGGTGAAGGCATTTCCGGAGGACTTCCTACTTCACTTGTGTACGATTTTGCCTTGCACTTTCTGTGCAACATTTGCTTTCGTGGGACTTCCTGCATGTACTCGATTACTCTCTTTTTTGTTTTAAAATCATAGTCTGCTTCATAACTGCTTGAATCTGATATTTTTCTTTTGCAAGCCCTATTTCTAGAATTTGATAATATATTCAAATTATTTTGCTTGACTTTTGATTTAGGCCCCTTTGAAGATGGAGAGACTGTTTTGTCATCACTTTCAGGAGAAAAATGATCTTCTAATGAAGCAGAACTAGAGTTGGACCTTAAACAAAGTTTTCGCTCTGCTGGCTTACTCTGAGAACAAGCTGCACTGCTGACTATACCTGCAGGCATCTTTCCACTATAGCCATCAAATGCACTAGTGTCCTCCTCTTTAACTGATGCTGTCTTCATCTGATCACTATTTCCCAATAAAGTGCCATGCTGAACCTCCTCAGGTTTCTTTGGTACGAGTGCCCGGCTGACCTGGTTCACCTGGACAGTTTTCTGCATGTTTGCAGTTGAAGCACTATTTGGCAAAACATAGTTTAGCAGGACTTGCTTTCCATCAGGCAAAAGGGCATAAAATGGCTGCTTTTGCATGTGTTGTTGCTTGTTACTATCCATACTTCCAGTTGTTCCTCTTGACCCATCTGAGTTGACACAATACTGGAGAAGATTCAGGTTAAATGGAAGTTTGTTTCCTACAGAAGATCCAGAAATTATATTGGCTGAAAGATTATTTGGAGAGGTTCCAAAGTCTGGCTTTAAAATATGAGGTACAGGAGGACGCTGTAATCTAGGAAGTGCCATTTTTCCTATAGTGTTCACCGTACTCATTACCTGAGAGCTACCATTATTCACATTCGTCACATTTCTTATGGTACCAAATGGTCCATTGGCAATTGTTAATACCATGCCAGGTTTTGTATTGAGCATAACCGGTGCATTACCTCGGTTGGGATTAGTGAACGTTGCTGTATTAGGAGCCCTTGTCTGGGATGTCAGCATTCTTACACCAGGCTGATTATTAGCTAAAACCGGCAATGTAAACCTATTAGCACCAGATGGATAAAGAACAGTATTGCCCTGCTGCATACCAGAGACTTGTGGTGCACGAAGGAAATGAAAAGCAGCCTGTCCAGGTTTTGTTATAGTGCCGATTCTGTCTTTTGTCAGCTGTTGGTTAACTATTGAATCAGAGTGCGTTTTTATGAGCTCACTTACTCTCGTGGGAAAAGACGTTTTAACACCAGATCCAGAAGAATCGGGTTCTTGCTTCAAGAATACAGCTGATGGAACATTACCATTAGGTATACGACCATCAAATCTTGGAACAGGGCTGGACAATGACTGCTTTGCAAAAGCAGATGCATTGTTGCTAGTAAGTGGGCCCGATGTTTTTGTTAAGCAGACTTTGTCATTTACTCTTTTGTTATCTTGCAGTATGTTATGCAAGTAAGTGTTTTTAGGAAAAGGTTTTGGATCAGGCATACGGCTTTGTAATGAAAATACCGAAGTAATCCTTGGCATGAAGAGTGGATTACTTTTGTTCATTTCTGCCGGTCTTGGGAATCTGTCATTAAATTGGACACCTCTCATTCCAAAGGCATTTTTAGGTGGAAAGGCAGAATAAGGGAAATTCCCCAGACCACTTGCTGTGGATGAATGTAAAAGTGAACTATTCAGGTCCTTCGAATACATGGTTGCCGCAGATGTCATTCCACTGCTTTCGTTGCGATGTTGAGGTTTATACACAAATCCAGTAGTTGGATCAACATATTGACTTGATCCAGAAGTAGAAGAAGAAGAAGAATGCATTTGATCCTTAGCAGTTTCATGGGTATGATCATTGTCAAAAAACTGGTGTTGGTTAATATTGTATTCCTCAGGTTCTTCTTTGATCTTCCTGCCTATAGCTGAAGCTGATGATGTTGGCGAATTAAAGCTGGGCACATTTTTGTGTGGGTTTTCAAAAGAGGGTGGTCTGCTTAAGGTTCCCAGCCTGGAAACAGATTCATTTTTTCTTGCAATGAGTGAACCAAGTGCTGCAGTTGTACCCGGCACAGATGTAGACGGTTTCTCCACTGGAGTCCCAGGCGCTGAGTTCTGCATTGAAGGAGGTTTAAACGATGGAGTCAAACGATTCTCTACATTATTATTATTATTATTTGGTGCTCCATATGATCCATGATTGGTGCTGTGAGAAAAACGAGGCAAGCTATTTGATGATTGAGGTGATGGCTGTGAAGTACTGGTGGTCTGCTTATTGGAAGGCAATAACTTGATAACCAGGTTTTGCTTTCCGTTAACCATTTTGTAACCCACAAAAGTTGCACTGTAATTTGCTGGAACGGTGATTTTATTGTTTTTTACCATTAGCACAGTTGGCCCGTGAACAACATTTTGTAAGAGTCCCAAACTACCTTGTGTATTTGCATCCTCTTTGTTGCAATTTATTGTGGTTACAGGTGAAGGTCCATCATGTAAAGGCTGTTCAGAGTTAACATTAACCCAAATGTCTTTCACAGCCTGGTCTTTATCTGGCGATTTAAACTGCAAACTATTAGACCTTTCAATGCTTTCTCCGGCTTTTTCTGTTCCATCTTGTCTCCATGATTTATCTTGAATATCCGTTGGGCAATTTTTTAAACCAAGCTTCAGTCCAGCATTTGTTTGTGCCATTTGCGCGTTAGCACTGTCTACAATATGTTCATCTCTTGTGTGAACATGCTCTGCATGCTTGGCTAATATGTGTTTCACAATAAAATCCTTTCGCATTGCACTGTAGTTGCAGTACTGACAGCTAAACGGCAACATTGTACTGTGTCCCTGAAGATGTCTCTGGAACTCGGCTTTTGAGTAGCTAATATGGTTGCACTTTTGACAAGCATATTCAATTCCATTATGCCTATGAATGTGCTGAACAAAGGTGCCAACATCTCTGGTGGTGAATCTGCACTTTGAGCAGCTGAAGTGGCCATTGACACAGTGCGCAACTGAGAAATGCTTTGTTAAGCCCAATAAGGTATATAAATAGTCATTGCCACAGATCTCACATTTAACTAGCGCACTCCTATGGGTTTTTCGGTGTTGTTTAAATTCCTGAAAATCACTAGCTGAGAAGTTACACATTTCACATGGAT
This sequence comes from Lithobates sylvaticus, assembly GCA_028564925.1. NCBI lineage: Eukaryota > Metazoa > Chordata > Amphibia > Anura > Ranidae > Lithobates > Lithobates sylvaticus. Next base: position 70,887,407 of record CM053036.1, on the reverse strand, counting down.
AGAGGGGTAATTCTCCATTGTGGCATATTAGAAAGTGTTTTTGAAGATCATTGGGGCTGTATCGAATGCCATTTTTGCATTTTTGACAGAAAAAGTGAAGTACCTTTGCCGCTATATTACCAGAATCGTCATCTAGGTTTGGTTCAAGCTTGATTTCTGCATTCGGTTCTTCTGAATTTCCATTATTAAGGCTTCCTCTGCCCACTGATTTCCTTGCGGTTTGTTTCTTACATAGTGACTTGGAAGTTATTTCAGCTGTGTCATTTAAGCTACTACTTTCCCCCACTTGATTTACAGATTGAACAGGGTTTGCCTCAGGTCCATGTAAAACCTTTTCATTTATGGAAAACGAGTCTGCGTTTGGTTGGCTGGTGATAAAAGCATTTCCACCATAATCCCATAAGCCATCTTTTGTAGATGTAGATGTCGATTCTTCTGCATCCATAAAAAAGTCTTTACTTGGTGAACGCATCATTAATTTAGCTGAGAAATTGTGGATGAAGGTCAATTAAATCTGTGACCGGCATTTACCTATAAAAATATAATGAAAATGGATATTGTAAACCTAACGCAATGGTGGAAATTAAAACACATTAAAAATGTATACAGTTTCGCAGCTCAAAAAGTTAATTTCAGTAATTCAATTCAAAAAGTGAAACGCATATATTATATAGATTCATTACACACAGAGTGATACATTTCAAGCATTTATTTTTACTTTGAGGATTATGGCTTACAGCTAGTGAAAACCCCAAATTTTTGTATCTCAGAAAATTTGAATATTGTGAAAAGTTCAGTATTGTAGACTCATGGGGGGATCATTTACGAAAGGCAAATCCACTTTGCACTACAAGTGCAAAGTGCACTTGAAATTGCACTTGGAAGTGCAGTCGCTGTAAATCTGAAATGAGTGGAAGCTCTGTTGATTTTATCATCCAATCATGTGCAAGCTAAAATGCCGTTTTTTATTTTCCTTGCATGTCCCCCTCGGATCTACAGCGACTGCACTTCCAAGTGGACCTTCAGTGCAATTTCAAGTGCACTTGTAGTGCAAAGTGGATTTGCCTTTAGTAAATAACCCCCAAGGCGTCGCACTCTAATCGGCTACTGTATTTATTGGCATATAACACACACTTTTCCCCCCCTGAAAATCGGGGGCAAAGCAGGGGTGCGTGTTATACTCCGACAGCATACCTCACCGAGCAGTCATCTCCTCTCCACTCGGCTCTCACGTCACACACACACACACAGTCCCACCTCCGCCACCGGCATTGGACCAATGTTCTGCCTATCACAAGAGCTGGTCCAATGCCGATGGCGGAGGCAGGACTGTGTGTGCGCGCGACATGAGAGCCGAGTGGAGAGGAGATGACCGTTAGGTGATTTTCTGATTCAGGCTGCTGGGAGGGAGATGGTGAGGCTGCAAATGACAAGGGTTTAAAAAAGGCATTGATCAGGCTGCAGATTAACACTGACCCTTAAATTTGCTTCAAGGTGTTTATTTTAAAAATATTTTTTCCTGAAAATGCCCTCTTAAAATTACGGTGAGTGTTATACGTTGATAAATATGGTAATAAACGCAAAACACCTGCAAAGGTTTCCTGAGCCTTTAAATGGTCTCAGTCTTGTTCAGTAGGTTACACAATCATGAGGAAGACTGCCAACTTGACAGTTGTCCATAAGGGTAGGTCACAAAAGGTCATTGCTAAAGAAGATGGCTGCTCACAGAGTGCTGTATCCAAGCTGTGTTTTCTCAAGTCCAAAGTCAGCACAGCCCTCTAGCAGGAAATTATAGAGCACTTCATGCTTCCCTCTGCTGATCAGCTTTATGGAGATGCGATTTCATTTTCCAGCAGGACTTGGCACCTGTCCACACTGTCAAAAGTACTAATACCTGGTTTTAATGATCATGTTATTACTGTGCTTGATTGGCTACCAAACTCACCTGACCTAAACCCCACAGAGAAACTGTGGGGTATTGTCAAGAGGAAGATGAGACACCAGACCCAACAATGCAGATGAGCTGAAGGCCACTATCAAAAAGGAACTTGAGCTTCCATAACACCTCTGCAGTGCCACAGGCTGATCGCCCCCGTGCCATGTCGCATTGATGCAGTAATTCATGAAAAAGGAACCCCGACCAAGTATTGAGTGCATACTATACTGTACATGGACATACTTTTCAATAAGTCAACATTTTTGTATTAAAATCTTTTTTTTTTTTTTGTATATATTGGGCTTATGTAATATTCTAATTTTCTGAGAGACTACATTTTGGGTTTTCACTAGCTGTAAGCCATAATTCTCAAAATTAAAAGAAAGTGCTTGAAAAATACATTAATCTGTGTGTAACGCATCTATATAATATACGAGTTTCTCATTGAATTACCGATATAAATTTACTTTTTGATGATATTCAAGTTTTTTGAGATGCACCTGTACATAAGTAAAACAATGGAATCTTCTATGCATTCAATGTCGGCACCCAAAACACATTCCAAGACACACAATTTAAAATAATTTAAATAACAAATTTAGATAAAAATACATTTTTAAAAAGTTATATCGTTTTATATCTTAACTAGGGCTGAAACAACTAATCGATTAATATTTTCATCATCAATTAATCGGTCAGTAACATACTGGGGTTAAAAAAAAAAAAAAACTAAAATGATCCCTTTATACCCCGTTTCCCCGAAAATAAGACCTAGCGTGATTGTCGGTGATGGCTGCAATATAAGCCCTAGCCCCCAAATAAATAAAGCCCTACCCTTAAAATAAGACCTACAAGGACTTTAACTAAGGATTATTTGGGGGGTAGGGCTTATATTGCAGCCATCACTGACAATCACGCTAGGTCTTATTTTCGGGGACACAGGGTAGTGCAAATAATTGCTACTGTAATTATTAATCTCACAGTTCTACAGTAAAAAAAATAATGAAGCCTTACAGTAGTGATTATCTGCTTTTTTTTGTACTATAAAAAGGGCTAATTTTAGTTTTTTTAACCCCATTAGGTTACTAAACGTCTTAGACCTGGTTCACATCTGTGCGTTTGGTGCTTTTTGCAGAAACGAACTACAGTTAATTTACATGGTTTCCTATGGGACACGTTTACATCTATGCTTTTTTCAGCTGCTGTGCATTTGGAAAGGGTCAGGGACTTTTTGTAATGTGAAACGGTGCTTTTTTGTTCAATATACTTCAATGGAGAAGCTGCAAAAAAAACATGTAGTGTGTTTTTGCAGCAATTTGTGTTTTTTAATCTGCCCAACAACAAATTGCAGCAAAATCACGTGTGCAAAAATCTAAAAAGGCACAGCAAAAAGCACTACAGAAACAGATCAGAAGCAAACTGCATAGGTGTGTACCGAGCCTTATTATTTTCAGATGAGAATATTCAGATGAAAAATATTTGTACATTCGCTGAAATAATGTTGGAAATTTTCACTTCTTTTTAACATTACGTTTTTAAAATGAATGCAATTTATGAACGAAAACCACATACACTGTCTGAAAGTTCCTTTGACCAAGAAGTTTTTTCCAAAGTTATTTCCAAATTTTCCCGTCACTGTGGTTGAAAATGAACGTCGATTTGACCTCACTAACGATTAGAAAATCGAACAAACGTTCTTAAAATTTAATTTTTTTTAAAGACATTTTTATTTTAAAAAACAAACAAAGTCTGATGATATTTACCAAATTCACCTTTTAATAGTATTTACAGTATATCTCTCCTCTAATAGTATATACTGTACCTCTGTCTTTTATTCTCACATTTACCACTACATAGCGATATTTAAGAATAAGTTGCTTTTTTTTTTTTTAAACGTTACATATTAACTAATTTATACACCACACTTTTTTTTTTAAAGGTTATTAACCGATTAAATCTAAACAATTGAAAATGAAAATAATCGTTAGTTGCAGCCCTAATCTTAACCCACCTTGTGCATTTTTTGCTCCTTTGATCTTCAGTTATTCTTCCAATGGTGTATTTGGGGGCCTAAACAGAAAAAGAGATTATATTAAGAAAAATATCAAACTAAAAAGTGAAGCTTTACAAAAAATTTAAAAAAAAAAAAAGAAGATTAAATGGGTTGTAACGTAATGTACATGGCAAATCAAGTGAACACATCAATGACTGTAAAAGGGTTAAAATGTTTTTCTCATGTACAGCTAAGGAAAAAAAACTGTCTTTATAAGGTTTAAAGCTAGACAACGTTCTCCATTTAGGCCTTTCTTATACTTAAGAAAATAAGCGTTAATGCATAAACAGAGCATATATTCCTGGTTTGACAAGAAGGCATTTATGTACATTCCTCCCAAATCATGCAACTGGAGATCTGCTGAAAGACTTTCTGATGCAATCTTACTCTAGTTGAATATGCATTAACATCGGTTTTCGGCACAATCTACAAGTACATAAAAAAAAAATGCTTAAATACCGGTTTTAAATTAACTTGTTTGTGTTCGATTTATAATTTTAGATTAGGTGTGCAAAGAAAAACAAAGCATTTTAAACAGTAGAAGTATAGCAAGGAAACACCTTAACATTTATTACAAAACTACCCTTGTAATAATAATCACCCAAGCTCAGAGAGAGATATATATATTTTAATCGCACCATTAAGAAATAGACTTGCATTTTCTACTGGCCTTCAACACTTGGTTTAATGCAAAACTAGTAGCCAACTGAGGCCAGTAAACACTGATGAATCACTAAGTACTAAATGCTACAAAACTTGGCAATGATAAATAGGTCTGTGCTTCAAAAGCAGTCATTATTATATACGTGTCCCCACCCTCTGAACCGTTTAGCATTACTGACTGAAATTTCCAGGTAACACCACACAAGCTCACACGTCACATAAGGCTTAAAAAGGCCTGTAACTTTTTTAGTGATTACTTAGAAATTGATTCACAAATTCAACAACATAACAGCTTCAAGCAAGCAGCTTCCATATTTTAAATACAACCAGAACCAAAAATAACTTAAAAGCAATAAGCAACTTTCTTAGAGCTACAGAGCAACAAAAAAAAAAAATGTACTTACTAAAAAGTTTCTTTTAAAAAAATTAAAATAAATGTTCCGATTCTGCCTTGTTTTATGAAGTTTTAACATGGCAACAAAAAATGTCACTTATTGAGGGGTTGTCATAGTATTGTAGGGCCCTAATAACGATACAGATTGCCCTTTATAATCAGGTCTACATTTCCACTTACTGATAATTAGAAAAAGTTAAGGCTTGTACTATACAGCAGTAATAACTTAGCAAAGCTTAGCTTCTCCCTATATTGTTTAGGGGTTAATAATTGAACATACAATCAGTAAGAGTTGTGAAACTGAATACAAGCTTATATAATGTTAATAGAGAATTCTTAAAACTATTAAAAGATAAAATATGTAAAACTTTTATATTAAATTTCAGCCGTATAGGTGAATAATCAGCTTATTTCAAGTAACCTTTCAAAGGTGTAATGACTAAACCTTAATTTTTATTGCTGGTTTTAAATTACATGTGTATATGTGGCAGCCATTTTTGCACATTGGCACAACTTAGCATAACCACAAAGTTATTGCACCTTAGAAATTCTTGCAATTCAATGCAAGTCTAAGAACTCAGGCCGATAAGAAAAAAGAAAACACACACACACACACACACACACACTAGACTGTCTGAGTGTTCTTGATTTTATATAAGCAGCTATAACTGCCCTTGTCTGATATACAGGGAGCCACTAGGGGGAGAATGACTATACTGAACAGCAACATTCCCTTCAAAATCTTTTTTTCTATTGTGAACTCAAAGCACAGGCCATGAAAATACACAGCATTTTCATTTTAAAACACAATCAGTTGGCTCCATAAAAAAAAAAAACACAATATTCTGGATGTTGATCCAAAGTGCTGAAAAACTGCTATAATGGGATCAGGTTAGAAGCATGCTTTACTACGATAGAAGTATGGCGTAATATCTAATTATATACATTAGTTCTACAATTACAGAAAGAGCTGTACAGCTGCTACAATATCAAAGTGGGCTGGTAAAATTGTTTGCATGTTAAATACTCTTCCCTGATTTACTCCAAGACACATCAACAAGATTTATGTCTTCTGGAACAGGCATTTAATGATCTCATATAAATAATAAAAAAATAAAAAACAGTAGTAGACATCCAAGTACTCTGCTGTCATCCAACTCTATACAAAAATTATATAAATAAAAAAAATAAAAAAAAGGATTATGAAGACATGTAAACACCAACCGTGCCAAACTACCACTAATGAAAAGACACCAATGTGTCATATTATAACATTTCTGGGAAAATAAAAGTATTTTTGAGTCAGAAAACTGCAGAGAACTTGAATATCTACTACTGTTCTTTTCTTTATTTATATGCCGATTTGGTAGAGAAGAAGCCATCTGCAAGGAAGGCGAGTCAGTCACAGATTGGCAATACATAGTTACAAAAAAAATTTACCATTTCTTTCTATTAATGATTTCAATTAAAATAACGTAAAGCTAACAAAAATAATGTACCTTAAAGAAACGGTAACAAGTAAAATAAAAATAAACAGATTTAAAGAAAAAAAATATGAAAATGCACATAAAAAATATTTCCTTTGGTATGATTTGCAACAAAAAAAAATTCCACTGGGAGAAATCTCTGCTGTCAACCACCATGAAATATCTGTGATCACTCTGAAGCCTATGGTGCATGGTGGGAGATTTTTCATATCCCTATCAAAGCTCACAGAAGCCAAGAGGGGATGCCTGGTGCTGCTCTGTAAACGGACTGTTCACATTAAGTGTCTTAGCGCAGACACGTGAACATTCAACTTCGGGTGGAAGGAAAGATTTTATTATTACTTGTGCGCATTCAGATTAAGCTTTCTGTGTCGCTTAGTGTAGGAGACACGGGGAGATTTACTAAAACTGGCGAGTGCAAAATCTGGTGCAGCTCTGCATAGAAACCAATCAGGTTTACTGTTAAAGCTTAATTGAACAAGCTAAATTTCAAAGCCAATTGGCTACCACACACATCTGCACCAGATTCTGAGTGCTCCGGTTTTAGTAAATCAACCCCTGTATCACTTCAAATACAAAATGAACGCAGTTTATTAAAACACATGGGGTAGAGACTGTGGTATGGCAAAAGGCGCACTGTGAGGCAGATTTACAAAGGATCTGAGAAGGTTCAGACAACAACATTTTCACTTTGATTATTCAATCATGTGAAAAGAAAAATCCCTGTTCATTTCTTTCATCTACACAAGACTAGATAGTTGAATTGAACACACACATTATATTGTGTGAACATTCTCAAATCAGTCGGTCTAAATGGAAGTCACTGGGGTTGATTAAATAGGGAGAAGAGCACAATCACGTTGGAAAGGAGTTTTCACTGAGCTTAGTGAATGAGGTGAAGCTCTGCTGTCTTCCATCATCCAATAAGGCGCAAGTAAAATTCTTGGTTTTTTTTTTTTTGCAGGTGAGTGGGTAAAGTGAAATTTCACCAATTAGCTAAGGAATTTATTTATTTTTTTAAAGACTAAAATCCCCTTACCAAATAAATACGCTCTACTTCTTTAGTAAATCAACCCACTTTCTCAATAAAGCGTATAGCCAGAGGTTGTTCACTTTTTCAAGGGAACTTTACCCAGAATTGTGGCTTTGTGAATGTGGGGAAGCTCAGTTAACTTTCATCTTGCTAAAATGTGTACGCAAAAAATGCATTTTTTTTTTTTTCTTGCACCCGATGGGTTATTCTTTGCAAAGAGAAATTTTCAAAACACATTTCACCAAGCCCTGGGAAAAACTCCCCTGCCCTTTCTTGAAAAATGAAGAATTTGTGCGAGTCATATTACATACCACCTACATACTCAATGCATGAGCAATTTAGTCTGTAACCATTTATATGAGATACGTGGATGCAATGGATCTTTTATGAACACGTGAACAGCACTGAAACTATGTCATGCAAATCACAACGATTTTATTGCTGTGTGCATACAGTTCCTTTAACATGATGTATTTTCCATTTTCACTTAGGGAAACATTTGCCTTTGTCAAGCATATGCAATAATTCTAATGCATTTCATTAAAAAGAAAAGAAACATGAATGATAATTCACCTTATTATATACATTAGATTTATTATTAACTACATTAATATGTTTTAATTAATAATTCTAATGCACTTAATAAAAAAGGAAAAAAAAAGAAAAAAGTTGAGTGCAATAAACATAAAACAACAATATGGCGTTTTCTGTGTCAGGAGCATAACAACTCCAATGTCGCTCACATCTTATGTTCTATTGAGGAGGGAACAGCAAAGTACACTACAAATGCTGCAATATTTATCACCTCCAAAACCTAAAAAGGGACTGAAGGTTATTGTGGGATCTGGTAAAAGCCAAGAGTCCTAAATGCCATCAACACAAGACACAGAAATTACTGGATTAGGGTTACCAATTTATTTACCATAACATGAGAAGCCAACTTTTGCCTTGGATCAATGACCGACACAAAATACACCATATTCTTTTCAAAACAGATGATTATTAGTGTACCATGTAAGATGGACTTTTAGGAGCTTCACCATGTGGACACAGGTAGGTCAGTCACAAAGACACGGGGGTTGATTTACAATAGAGTTTAGGCTGTTTCTCCCCTAGCTTGGTATAGGAGGTGAAGCTCAGCTGACTTAAATCATCCAATCACATGCAAGCTAAAATACTTGTTTTCTTTTTGCATGCGATTGGGTTTCCTTGCAAACTGAGTTTTTACCACATTCACGAAGCTAAGAGAAAAAAGTACCTTACAAAGTGACCATGTTTTACTCCTTTTGTAAACCAATCCCAGTTTACAGTGACCAGTAAACAGCATTAAAGAAACATGAAGTGTGTGTGTCATCACAATATGGTTTCTACTGTCAACCCGGCTACTGCAAATGTAACTGAACCTACACAGTAATGGATAGTCTTCTATTCCCCAATACAAGTTTACATTTTAAAATGCTAATCAAAAATTCTCTCATACCCCTAAATCTAAAAAGGGTCATCATCCATCACCCCAGAGCTGTAACAAAATCATTTATCACCCCTAAAGCTGTTCTCCAATGCTGAATCAGTTCAATTTTTCTTACCCTTAAATCAATAATGCTTCGTTCTTAGTCACTGATAAATCTATAAAACTTTATCCTCCATCGGGGTGATCTATATCTATAAAGTTCATCATCTATCACCCCCAAGTCTATAACCTTTCATTCTGAGTCACCCCAAATCTATAGCACTTTATAAACCATCACCCCCAAATCCATACTGACTTATTACACCTAAATCTAGAACTACAGGGGGTCCCCGGGTTACAAACAAGATAGGGACTGTAGGTTTGTTCTTAAGTTGAATCTGTTTGTAAGTCGGAACAGGTACATTTTTTAAGTGTAGCTCCAGCCAAAAAATCTATATTTAAGTTTTTTTAGATAACATAGAGAAGGGTTATCACCCCTGTAACATTTGTTTTGCTGTCTGTGCCCCTGTTCAGAAGATTTCACCTCCTGTCCCAATGACAATTGGATTTTGAAAATTTTGGGTTGTTAGGGAAGCATGGAATGGTGATAAAGCATCAGTGGAGACACCTTTTTCCCATATTAACTCTTACAGGAGTGAATTTTCCTTCCTAGGGGTGGATTTCCTCTCACTTCCTGTTGTCTCCCTCCGTTTGTAAGTAGGAGTCGTTTGTAAGTCGGATGTTTGTAAGTAGGGGACCCCCTGTATATATAATATATATCTATAAACTTCCTCCACGTCACAAAGTTTTAATGACACAGCAGACAATTCTTGTTAAACTTCAACTGCAATCTTATTAGAAAGGAAAATAAACAATTTGGGGATTTATAAGATCATTTTGATCATAAATTCCATTTATACTGAGGAGCAGAATATCCGTCTCTGTGGCCCATGTGCAGTCAGTTCATCTTTGGTCACCCTAAAAACATTTTCTGATGATTAAAAAAAACTGTGGCAGCAGATTTATCATTTACCAGTCTTCTTACAATACTGAAGGTGGATTTATTAAGCCAAATAAAGAACCCCTTAGAGAAAGGATTACATCACTTTATCAGTTGTCACCCTAAACCTTTACCAATCCAATCCAATGCTTTGATGATGGTCACCTCCCCCCAATCTATAAGACTATCATGTGTCAGAAGTCACCGTTATGATGTTCTATTATAGTACAATATAAACCCAAATAATCTGTCAAATCTAATGCTGTCATTTCTAAACATGTCATCATCTGTCACTCCTAAATGTACCTTTAAAATCTATAATGGTTTTCCATCTTCACACTCCCTTCAAGCTAAGATGCTCGGTCATCTGTCACCACTAATAGATTCTGTCTCATCTGCTCCCCAAGATCTATGAGGCTTTATCTGTCACCCCTAAAGCTATCATTCTTTGATATCTGCGCCCCTAGATTTATGAGACGGTCATCTGACAACCCTTACTGGTTCATCATCTATCAACTCAACATGACACTATTATTACCAGTACACCCCACCAGCTCAAATAAATAGAAGGCGGAACTTAGTTTGACTGTCAAATAAAATCCTGTTACCGAAAGAGAGGAGAGGAGAGGGCTATCTTTCCAGTTACAGAACAGGGGAGGGCTATTTTTCTTAAGGTTAGATTTTTTAGCTTCCTAATTGCACATTTTTTGTCTGAATGTAAAAAAATAAAATTACAATATAGATGGTTTTAATATTCTAGATGACAGTAATTAGTACAAAAACATTTTACTTAAATATTTTTTTTATTCTAAAAGTCTAAGAAATATTTAACCCCCCCCCCCCCCAAAAAATGTTTTAGTCATCTGTCACTTCTCAACATTGTGACGTTTTATTACAGTGCCCCACAAGTACACATGAAGCCGTCACCTCTAAATCTAAAACCTCATCACCCGTCACTTCTAATGCTTTGTTGTCACCCCTAAATCTATAGTGGTATCTGCCCCCCTAAATCATTCACTTTTATTCATCTGTCATCTCCAAATCTATAACACTTGTCATCTGTCACCCCTACATAATTACATAATTTAACCTTGTGATGGATTTACTACATCATCACACAGATCACCTCTAATTCTAATGTTTTATCAGCTCTAAATTGACTGTTTGACAATAGGGATAAAAAACGTTTTTGCAAAAGGGAGTTTAACAAGACACGTGGCCACTCATTAAAATAAGAGGAGGTTTAACCTTAAACTACATAGAGGGTTCTTTACTGTAAGAGCGGCAAGGATGTGGAATTCCCTTCCACAGGCGGTGGTCTCAGTGGGGGGGGCATCGATAGTTTCAAAAAACTATTAGATAAGCACCTGAATGACCGCAACATACAGGGATATACAATGTAATACTGACATATAATCACACACATAGGTTGGACCTGATGTCTTTTTTCAACCTCCCCTGCTATGTAACTGTGTCCATCACCCAATTCATAATGCTTCGTCATCTGCCCCCCCATCTGTAACACCATCTGCCCCCCCCCCAAACCTAACTTCATCTGCCCCCCCACAGCGGCACCCCAAAACCTAAACTGTGTCATCATCTGTCATAACGCAGCCTTATGATGTTTTTATTATAGTACCACACAAGTATAAATTAATCTAATCTCCAAACGTAGAACACATTGTCATCTGTCACCCCTAAATTTAAATGTAGCATCATCTGTCATCTTCAAATGTATCACTGTCACCCCCTAAAATCACCTCATCTATAACCCCCCTAAATATATAATGCTTCATCTGCCCCCCCCCCCCTACAATCTGTAATATTATCTGTCCCCCAAATTTGTAACACTTCATCTGCCCCCAAATCTGTGCTGTCATCTGTCACCCCTAAATCTAGAATGCATTATCCGTCATTACTCAACCTTACAGTGTTTTTTATGATAGTACCAGAACAACCTCAAATAAAATAGGTCCCCCCTAAATCCACGACATCTGTCATAACACAACCTTACAGTGTGCGACAGTACAACACAACCTTCAATGAATGTCACCCCCAAATCTGACATCCGTCACCCCTAAATCTAGGAAACATCACGTCACCCATAAGTCTATAAAAAGGTCACATCTGGCACTCCCATTATATCATAATGTATTTTGAGAATGTATTGACTCTCGATTCCATGTTTTATTATTTGTAATATGCAGTTTCTTAAATAAAAACACTAAAACAAAAAGTAAAATAAAAAAAGGTCACATCTGTCACCCGCTAAATCTATGACATCATCTGCCCCCCCCAGTCTATATAAAGGTCACCTTTGTCACCCCCTAAATCTATGGACTTCTCATCTATCACCTCTATAAATCTTTGATACATCATATCACTGCAAGTCTATAAAAGGTCATCATCACCTGTCACCCCTAAATCTATAAAAAGGTCACCTGTCACCCCAAATGTATGACACTTCATCTGTCACCCCCGAAATCTATGAAATGTCAACTGTCATTCCTACATGTAATCTGTTGTCACCCTTAATTTTTTTTTTTTTTTAATTCTATATTTTATTTTCAGAAAAAAGAAATTCCTTTATACATAGACAACAAAAAAGGAAAAAAATAAATAAATATAATACAATTTCACCCCTAAACTTAACATCTCATCACCCCCCTATAACACTTTGTCACCCCTAAATCTAGGAAACATGTCACCCATAAGTCTATAAAAGGTCACATCTGTCCCCCCTAAATCTATGACATCATCTCTCCCCCCCCCCCCCCGAGTCTATAAAAAGGTCACCTTTGTCACCCCCTAAATCTATGAAGTCTCATCCATCAGCTCTCTAAATCTTTGATATATCAATTCACCCCAAAAAGTCTATAAAAGGTCGTCACCCCTAAATCTATAAAAAAAAAAAAAGGCCATCACCTGTCACCCCCAAATCCATGACACTTCATCTGTCACCCCCTAAATCTTTGAAATGTCAACTGTCATCCCTAAATCTAAAACCCATCATCTGTCATCACTAAAAACTTAGAACATGTAATCAGTTGTCACCCCTAAACTTAACATCTCATCACCCCCCATAACACTTCATCAGCTGTCATTACCCAATAATATGAGGGTTGTATTGCAGTCCCAAACAAACCCAGCTGCCCCCCCCCCCCAAATAAATGTACCCAAGACCTATATTGGGGGGGGGGGTGATGCATTGCTCTGTAAATTGGGGGGGCAAGTTAATTGCTCTGTAAATTGGGGGGGGGTGATTTATGGCTCTGTATATTGGGGTCCCTCCTGATTGCACAACACACATATATATATATATATATATATATATATATATATATATATATATATATATATATAGTGTGTGTTAGTAGAATGAAGACAGAGGGTGTAATGTTAGTGATGAGAAGAATGAATGTACAGCAGGCTGTTCCTGGCAGTGTTGTGTGAATGGTAATGAAGGCAGACAGTCCCCATGTAGTGATAGTAGAATGGGGTGAGACACATGGAGTGTAGATGACAGTCTGTACGGTACGGGGGGGGGTCTCTCTGCCGTGAGGTGTATTGGGGGGCGGCAGTGTGTGTGAGAAGCGGCGGATGGACACTGACCCCTCATGTGACTCCTCCACACATCCCCCGACCCCCCTACCCGCCTCCCCCTCACACAACTTTGCCAACTTTCGGTAACTTTGCCCGGGCTCTCATCAACCGTTTCCTCCCCCCGCACGTCTCTGCCCCCCCTCCCCTTCTCCCGCCCAGCCCCGCAAAGTCAACCGAACTTTCCACCCGCCCGTACTTCACCACCGCCGCCGCCATTACCGAGCCGTGCCTACCGGCTCCGTCCGTTCTCCCCCCGGATCGTTCTCTCCTGCCCGAACTTACCTCATACGCTGCCCGAGTCACCGTTGGCGGCCATGATAGTTACATCCGGGGATTGTCCTGGTTTCGGTAGACCTAAAATGGACTCCCAGGCAGAGACGGCGGAGTGATCTGCGCTCCACCTTGTCTCTGTGGTGAGGCCGCCAACTCTTCCCCGACAATCATTGTTGTATAGAAGACCAATGAGTGCACCTACACCCGGCTTTTACCACCCCCCACACCCGCACGAATCTATGTCTGCATTATGTCCCCTTGTGTCTGCCAGACTCACAAACAGCCGATTTCCGGGCTTTCTCCTCCAATTCTCATGGCAAACAGGCTGCTGAGCCGGCACTATTTGTCATGAGGTACTACATCTGGTGTATGCAAAGAGCCCCGAACATGGCGGAGGAGGGGAGCTCTCATGAGGCATTTTGTTGATGAATAAAAACATTTCTCCCACACACAATTACACAATAAAAATAAACTAAAAAATATATTTATTGGAAGTTTTTCATTGTGTTTCATGTATTTTCCCTAAATCTAGAGTTGCATCACCACAATGACTATGAAGTAAATGACATGAACTGTTGACTCATAATGGTTTTTAATTATCATTTTTAATTAAAAGTGATAAATATGAGGTAATGAGCGCTCAGAAGCATGGAAAGTGCATTGTGATATTTTATTAGAGTAACACTCAAGTCCAAATCAATATGTCACCTCTAAATCTAACACCCTATTACTGGTCACCTCAAAATCTAATACCTCATCTTTCATCACCTCTATTTATATAATCTCATCCCCATCACCTCTATATATATATATAATCTCACCCCATCACCTATCTACATATCTATCTATCTATATATATATATATATATATATATATATATATATATATATAATCTCATCCCCATCACCTCTATATATATAATCTCATCTCCATCACCTCTAAATCTTAAGTCTCATCCCCCATCACCTCCAAATCTAAAGTCTCACCCCCCATCACCTCTAAATCTAAAGTCTCACCCCCCATCACCTCTAAATCTAAAGTCTCATCCCCATCACCTCTAAATCTAAAATGTCATCATCCATCACCTCTAAATCTAACACCTCATTACCCATCACCTCTAAATCTAAAGTCTCATCCCCATCACCTCTAAATCTAAAATGCCATCATCCATCACCTCTAAATCTTAAATCTCATCCCCCATCACCTCTAAATCTAACACCTCATCCCCCATCGCCTCTAAATCTAAAGTCTCATCCCCCATCACCTCTAAATCTAAAATGCCATCATCCATCACCTTTAAATCTAAAGTCTCATACCCCATCACCTCTAAATCTAACACCTCATCCCCCATCGCCTCTAAATCTAAAACCTTATCCCCCATCACCTCTAAATCTAACACCTCATCCCCATCACCTCTAAATCTAACACCTCATCACCCATCACCTCTAAATCTAACACCTCATCCCCATCGCCTCTAAATCTAAAACCTCATCCCCCATCACCTCTAAATCTAAAGTCTCATCCCCCATCACCTCTAAATCTAAAATGTCATCATCCATCACCTCTAAATCTTACACCTCATCCACCATCACCTCTAAATCTAAAACCTCATCCCCCATCACCTCTAAATCTAACACCTCATCCCCATCACCTCTAAATCTAACACCTCATCACCCATCACCTCTAAATCTAAAATCTCATCCCCCATCACCGCTAAATCTAAAATCTCATCCCCCATCACCCCAAAATCTAACACCTCATCACCCATCACCTCTAAATCTAAAGTCTCATCACCCATCACCTCTAAATCTAAAATCTCACCCCTCATTACCTCTAAAACTAAAATCTAATCACCCATCACCTCTAAATCTAAAATCTCCCCCCTCATTACCTCTAAATATAACATCTCATCACCCATCACCTCTAAATATAAAATCTCACCCCCCATTACCTCTAAATATAAAATCTCCCCCCTCATTACCTCTAAATATAACATCTCATCACCCATCACCTCTAAATATAAAATCTCACCCCCCATTACCTCTAAATATAAAATCTCACCCCTCATTACCTCTAAATATAAAATCTCATCACCCATCACCTCTAAATATAAAATCTCACCCCCCATTACCTCTAAATATAAAATCTCACCCCTCATTACCTCTAAATATAAAATCTCATCACCCATCACCTCTAAATATAAAATCTCACCCCTCATTACAGGGGGTCCCCTACTTACAAACATCCGACTTACAAACGACTCCTACTTACAAACGGAGGGAGACAACAGAAAGTGAGAGGAAATCCACCCCTAGGAAGGGAAATTCACTCCTGTAAGAGTTCATATGGGAAAAAGGTGTCTCCACTGATGCTTTATCACCAGTCCATGCTTCCCTAACAACCCAAAATTTTCAAAATCCAATTGTCATTGGGACAGAAGGTGAGGTGAAATCTTCTGAACAGGGGCACAGACAGCAAAACAAATGTTACAGGGGTGATAACAGAGAAGGGTTATCAAAAAAACTTAAAAATTGATTTTTTTTGGCTGGAGCTACACTTAAAAAATGTACCTGTTCCGACTTACAAACAGATTCAACTTAAGAACAAACCTACAGTCCCTATCTTGTTTGTAACCCGGGGACCCCCTGTACTTCTAAAACTAAAATCTCATCACCTCTAAATCTCTAATGCTTCATCATCTGCCCCCCCCCCCCCCACAAATTTATAGCATATCATCTTCACTCATAACTCAAAATTCTGATGTTTTTTTAAAGTAACACACAAGCCTAAATCAATCTGTCACCTCTAAATCTAACATCACCACTGGTCACCTATAAATCTTTAATGCTTCATCATCTGCCCCCCCCCCCCCCCCTCCAAAATTATAACAAATCACCATCTCTCATAACTATAACATAACTTTATGTTGTTTTATTGGAGTGCAACAAGAGCCCAAAGGAACCGGTCACCTCTAAATCTTAAACCTCTTCACCCATCACCTCTAAATCTATAATGCTTCATCCCCTGACTGCCCCCCAATGTATAACATGTCACCATCTCTCATAAGTTGACATTATGATGTTGTATTACAGTACCACACAAGCCCAAATCTGTCACCCCTAAATCTTCCAATGCTTCATCACCTGTCACCCTCAATCTAATGTCTCATCTGTCACCCCAAAATCTATAACGTCATCATCTACCCCCTAAATCAGTAAGGCTTTGCCACCTGTCACCCCTAAAATCTAAACATATCATTGGTTACCTCTAAATTTATAAATCCATAATGCTTTGTCATCTGCCACCCCCACCCCCAAACTTATAACATGTCATCATCTCTCATAACTCAACATTGTGATGTTTTATTGTATGACACAAGCCCAAATTAATCTGTCACCTCCAAACTAAAACCTCATCACCCCCACCTCTAAATCTATAGCGCTTCATCATTTGCCCCCCCCCCCCAATCTATAACATGTCACCATTGCCCCTAACTTGACTTTATGATGTTCTATTGGGGTACCACACAAGCCCAAATGAATCTGTCACCTCTAAATCTTCCAATGCTTCATCACCTGTCACCCTCAATCTAAAATATTATTTGTCACCCCAAAACCTTTAACATCATTATCTACCACCTAAATCAGTAATACTTAAGACATCATTTGTCACCCCTAAATTCTTAACACATCATCTGTCACCTCTAAATCTATAATGCTTCATGATCCCCCCCCCCCATTTTTTTAAAAAATATTACCATCTATCATGACTTTATGATGTTTTATTAGAATGCCACACAAGTCCAAATGAATCTGTCACCTCTAAATATCTAACATCGTCATCTACCCCCCTAAATCAGCATTGCTTTGTCATCTGTCACCCCTAAAATCTAAACACATCATCTGTGACCCCTAAATCTAACACATCATAATCTGTCACCCCTAAATCTATACTATTTCCTTATCTGTCATATTTCAACCTTATGGTGGTTCCCACACAAGATTTAATGAATCAGTCACCTCTAAATCTGTCATTTCGAAATTATACCTCGTCATCATCTGTCACCCCCTAGATCTATAATCTCATTATCACCCCTAAATTAAAATTTCTCAGGGACACAATTGCACAGTAAAAATAAGCTATCAAAATAATAATTAGCAGCTTTTTAATGAGTTTCCAACCTTTTCCAAAAATCTAGAGTTGTGTCCTCACAATGAATATGAAGTAAATGAACGGTTCACTCTTAATGGTGTTTTTCAAAAACACTTTTAATTTAGAGTGATAAATATTATGTAATGAGCGCTATAAACCATGGAAAGTAGAAAAATTAGTCCACGGCGCTGTTAGTGTCCAATGTCAATTTAATCAGTTAACCCCAATTGTGAAAGACACACCTAATCATCTGTCATTATTCAACCATTCAAGGAATTCTCTGAAAGATAACTGTCACAGTTGATTGTACCCTCAACCAGATTGTTAAATGGTTCAAATGGTTGATGTCATAAATGATTACATGTACAGCACCATGGCAATGGCAGATCAAACAGAGGAAAAGATGGCAGCTTCCATGGATGCAAGAGCTTGTTTACCATTGGTTTGCTGATTGAAGATTGAGCCACGTTGAGGTCGCTCTTCAGAGAGCAATAGACAGGCAGTGAGAAGGTGTTGTATCCCCCTCCTCACTGCCTGCTTTAGCCCCCGAAACTCCAGACAACCAGGCTGCAGCCAAATGCATTGTACGCAGTTGTGGGGCGATTGCAGCATGGGTTGTTGTTCAGTAGGCGGTATCACCCGTCAAGCTCAAAAGGGTAGATCATTTCAGGCACAGCTGCAAATCAAAGCATCACAGTCATTGCATGTGTATACTTCCGGCCACTGCCTCTAAAGCATAAAGAGGATCAGGTGAGGGGTGGTGAAAACAAAGCTAAACCTTGGGGTTTTAATGTCCCCCAATTGTAAGTGTAAATGTGACCTAAAAGTTTGGTGGGTTTAGTTCCTCTTTAATATTTATTATTTATGTTGGTATAAATAGTAAGCCCCTCACACAGCTTGTTTCCCTAAGCCTGGTTACACTCAGCACAAAAATCCTACATTTTATAATTATCCATGATCACGCTTCCATAAAGAATCTGCCTGCCCATAGTTTAGAGACCTTAGTTCCACTTTAAAGCCCCGTACACACAGGCTGAATGTTGGGTGACAAAGGGGTAAAAAGAAGGGTAAAAAGAACAAGGTGTGCCAAACTAAGTGCAGAATGGAGGGAACAATTTATTCAATACAAAGCCAATTGGCTACTCACATACATGACATCTGTGAGAATAGAGCATGTATGGTAAAGGTGTCCGTGGTCACTGTGAGGTCCCGGAGCTGTGTCCAGGATGCCACTCAACTGAATGTTGGGTTTCATCAGCCGGTTCAATCGAAACTGTGTGACATTCGCCCAGGTGTACTGCAGCCGGTCTGACAGAAGCCGGACGTTCGGGGCCGTCCCCCTGTCAGAACACAATAAAACAGCAAGGGAGATCACTGTACTAACACTTTTTTTTATTTACTCAGCCCGCTGGGTTAAATGAAAAATAAGCTAGCAGTATATATTAGGCTTAAGTGTGAAACCAGGCTTAGTAAATCAGCCAATACATCCATGTGATATTCCATGTTTCGGCCATTGCACAACAATGCACAATGAGGAATCCTATTATTGTTTATTGTTGCATTCAACCCTATGGAACATACAGGTGCCATTATTTGTTTCGGTGCAACATTTGTGTCCCATAGAAGTCATTGAGAGCACATCAAAACACTTAAAAAAGCCTGAAAATTCAGATGCACATGTACCTAGTCTTAAGACATAGTCCACCATGTTAAACATGTTTCCAGGTAAACGTCAGCTCTTTTGTCTGCTGTGTTCTTTGTTTTTTTATGTGAATTTTTTAAAATAAAGAAAGGCATTAAGAGTGCGGCAGTCCAGAGTTTGTTCCTCTTGATTGCTATTATCAATTGCCAGCACCTACGGCTTCCGAACCGAGAGAAAGGTTCACCATCTGTTTGTGTTCCTGGAGCGGTGAGATCCCTCCCTTTTCCTACCTCTTGTTTTTTACAGAATTCCAAAATTTGTGATTTCCCCTCACTTTCTTAAACGGTAACAATGGTCACCACTACCAAGAGAGCGGTGAATCTCCTCAATGGAGACTCAGTAATTAAAACTTGACAGAGGGTCTAACTCTTATCCATTCTATCCTAAAGAAAAAAGAATGCCTAGAGATTAACTGTAAAATATATCTAATGCCAATTTTTATTTCATTTGGATAGAGTGCGGGAGGGTTAAACAGCTTTCAGTTTATTTATTGTTTTCCCTATTGAATCCCCCCCCCCTTATTCCTGTTCTAGTGGCAACTCTAAATTTTGGATCTCCCCTCACAGAGACATTGGTGATCAGGACAATTACAGTTGATCTCCCAAACTGGGACATAGACAGCAATAAAAGCTTACAGTGGTTCTAACCCCTCAACACTATATCCAAATAAAAAAAATGCCTTTAGGTATCTTTTAATAACTTAATAAAATAAAATACATTAATTAACTTCAAAATCCATCCAATGTTCATATATTATTCCAATAGCTTCAGCAGTGGATGGAATCTAATCATTCTCCTACATCACCTCTCTGCAATGTAGTAAAGGAGATCAGTAAGCCTGTGGTTGCAGTCAGTGCTACTCTATGTCCCAGCCGACAAGTCCTGTGTTACGGTGGTAGTAACGGCGCTATGGTGTCACCATTTTGCTGAATGGGGAAACACAGATCTGAGGGCCAAATATGCCACAGTTTCAGTGGCAGAACTATGGCATTGCTGACTTGACACAGCAGACGAGTCCACCATATGAGGACTGGCAGGACCAACAAGTAATTGCTTAAAGTGTCCAGTACCAATCAAGTTGACCCATATCATGGAAGAGACACTTAAGGAATATTAATAAATTATCGCTTTATATGTTAAAAATAAAATTATAGTATATTGCAACAAGGAGGTTTGTTATTTCTTTAAAGCATATCTAAAGTCCATTTTTTAAGTTTAAAGCTGTAAACAGTTAGAACCTTCAAACGGTTTTTATTGCTGTTCTCATGGGGTAGAGTCACCATCTTTACTTGTCCTAGTAGTGACCACTGTCACCATCACAGAAAATGCTGGGAAATCCAAAATTTTACAATTGTTACCAAAAGAGGAGGTGATGTGTAATCTGCCAAAGGGCATTTTCAAAAAAATCAAGACATTTCCTCTAACTTTCTGTTGTGTCTACAGGACAGGAAGTCAAGAAAGATCAAGATTTCCAAGATGAAAAAATAAATAATGAAATGGGATTTTAGTTTTTCCCCACTGTTTCTAAAACTAAAAGAAATTTGGCTTTACGCGCACTTATGTTTTTTTTTTTCAGTTTTCAAGTGGTAAATATTTGTGCTAACAAACAAATTAAATTGAATTTTAAATCAGCTTAATTTATTAGTGTCAAATGTCAAAATTATTAGTTGACCAGGTCATTGTAGATACAAGTTAATATAAGCTAATACTTATCACTCGATTATGGTATATGTAGTGGTATTGCATGTTGCAAAAAAATTTGTTTATTATTGCTCTACAAATTAAAATATTCAGCTCTAAAAAAAAAATATTTGTTTTAAATCACAGAAGAAGAGGTAAAATACACATAAAATTATTATATTATATATATTTATTTATTTTGTAATAGAAATATATATATATATATATATATATATATAAAAATTATTATATTATATATATTATATTTATTTTGTAATAGAAATAGAAATCTATGTTGAATTCTAAATTTACAAATGTATTTCTTTTGAATATTGCATATAAAATTTACATGAATATAATTTTCTATTTTTCATGCTCTGCATAACTTAAAACCAAAATCTGATTTATATGAGATAAATAGTATCAAATAAAGGCAGATTTTGTCTTATAGACCCAATGACATGTTTACAGACAATTTTTTTTACAGAATATTCAGTATAACAATGCAGAATAGTCAATACAGTAACCAAAACTTTCAAAAAGACATTTAAATCTGAATTGTTATGTGTTAATGTTGGAACATTATGGCTGTTTGCACTTTCTACATGAATAAGCATTTTAAAAGTAATGTGCTTTGAATGCAGTTTAGTTGTGCACAGCATATTCAGTCTACTGCCATCTATTGTTAGTAAGCATATTGCACAAACTAAAATTGTGCCACCCTTTGTGGTTATGATGCAATTTGCTTGTAAAGCACGGTAAGCCAAGTGGAAAAAATACTTCTAACAATATAAACTGGCTTTCACCTATTTGTGTTTAATCTTTTATAAAGATTTAATGAATGTCTCTTACCTGGTTATTCCAACATTTATGATTTGATCAAACTTTCACAGTGCATGTAAAAGTCTATTATACATTAACATCAATTTACAAATCTGTAAACATTATTTTACATGCATATTTCAATTTTGTGATAATCTTTGTAATTAAATAGTCAGATCTACAAAAAAATAATAATAATATTATTGCTGTAGAATAACTATATTTTTCTGCAAGAAATTAACCTTAATGGAAAATTTATATTTCTTATAAATCTTTTTTTTTAATGCCTTTCATCTATTTGATTTCCCCTAGAATAGCTCTTTTTCTGCTTTGCTCAATAGAGACTCACTGATAAGTGGACAACATGCTTGTGAAAAGCATAGATCTTTAAGGAGACAAAGAAAGTTATATATTTATTTTATTTATATATATGTGGATAATGTTATGTTGCATACTCGGGCTCGGCTTCCTGCTTTGCAGCTCTATGCAATGGTTGTGCTTTACTGCTCCTTCTTATAATTCAAGCCTATGGGTCAGTTGCCTTAACAACCCCTTCCAGATAAAATAAGTTGCTCCTTTAAGAGTTTCTAATGCCAGAGTTGTTACATGGGCTTCCCGATCATGCGATCCCTGTGATAGGTTGCCACAGTGACATACCTCCCAACTTTTTGAGATAGGAACGAGGGACACCTATGTAGGCATAGGACACTCACCCCTGCCACTCCCCCTTAAAGGATTATAAGGAAAAAAATGATTAGTTAAACCCACAGGTGCTTTTATTTACCACTACTATTACTTTATATTGGCTTTTAAAACAAATTCAACAAGTTTTAGCACTGGCATTTTACATACAGTAAACATTTACATACATACTATATAGATCAGACAAAAATTAGGGACAAATAAGGAGGAATGATAGACAAAGGGACATTTTTCCAAATCAGGGACAGTCGCTCGAAATCAGGGACAGTTGGGAGCTATGCAGTGATCATGTGATCATGATCCTGTCCTATTGGCTTCCACTTGTAAACTTACGGGGGGCTTTCACTGACAGTGCAATCACAGTGCTGGGGTCACGCTCCCAGCATAGAACAGCGACACCGATAAACAATGGAATACATCGAAATATGTTTTCACTACCTTACCTTACTTTATTTTTGCCACCAGCCAAAAAAATTGTACTTTTAGGGGAAGACCCATGCCAGCATTATTCCATAATGACTTGACCTTTAAATGATTAAAGAAAAAAAATATAGAATTAAAAACCAA
Source organism: Lithobates sylvaticus (assembly GCA_028564925.1). NCBI lineage: Eukaryota > Metazoa > Chordata > Amphibia > Anura > Ranidae > Lithobates > Lithobates sylvaticus. The sequence continues at coordinate 70,863,889 of CM053036.1, read as the reverse complement.
AACACACCAGAGCTGAAATTTTGCATAACAGTTTATTGTATAAGATCACTTTTCATCTGGTCTAAACATTTGTGTACGTTACTACACCAGTAATTTCATTTTGCTTACCAGGTTTGTGAAATAACATCATTGTCTTACATAAATAAAGATTTAAAAAAAAAAAACTTTAAGTGAGTTGAAAAAGCTGATTGTTAAATTAAGCAAATAATGCATGCTGAATAAAATTCTATACCACATACATAATGATTTTATGATTTAAAACTAATATACTTTTTTTACGTTTTTTAGTATGTTTTTTTTTTTTTAGACTTTTGGAAGAAATGAAAACAAGATGTTCTTGTCTACTGTGCATGATTTCTTTTTGCAGCGTGTGGAAAAATATCTACCCCTCCTTCACAATAACATTGTTACAGCAAATATATGATGCTTGCTAGACTGCAACTTTCATGTACTTACAGTCAGCCAATATGTGACCGAGAATAGCTGTAATTATTTTATATCTTGGAGGTGAAAGCTAATAAGATGACATGGTAATCTTATATAATATATACAACATAGCTCCCAACTGTCCCTGATTTGGAACAAAGTTCCTCTTTCTTCCTCATTTGTCCCTCATTTTGGTCTGATCTATATTGTTGTATAGAAAATGCACTATTTATCATTCAATAGTGTTTTAAACCTTTCATCCAAATTCTAAATTGCTGCATTTGTAAATTTCAAAAGTCAATATAAAGGAATGGCAGTGGTAAAAAAAAAAAAAGCACTTGTGGGTTTAACTAATCATTTATTTTGTATACTTCTTCTCCTTTAAGGGGGTGTGGCAGGGGGTGTCTTCTATGCCTACATACTTTTCAAATAGGTGTCCCTCGTTCCCAACTCAAAAAGTTGGGAGTTATGTATAAAATATAACCCAGCATGTATCTTGACTTTATAACATGTATTTTTGGAAATGCATGAATTTCTTTATAGGCCAAAGTAAAACAGAAATATATCGGACCACATTAAAGTTCTCAAGTCACATTCATACTTTTTATTTCCCAAATATATTCTACAATATATGACTTTTTTCAGTTGTTTAGCTGTCATGCATATTAGATATGATGTGATGTGAAGGCAGGGAGGCCTACACTGCCTGTCAAGTTTTAAAGGTTTGATACATTTTTATTGCATTTTTTTGTTTTAAATGTATGTTTTATACATTTTACTTGGTATGTAAAAATCTATATTTTCCAAATAAACATTTACTTTGGGGTGCACACATGATATTGGTGTGGCTCTCAAACTTGTGTTTACCACTTTTTCAGCCAAAATGGGATAACACCTACTTTATATTTGTTACATTTCACCATTCATATAGCATATTTAAAAATTGCAGCTTATGTTTTTTTAGGTGCTCTATTCTAGGTCCTCCAGTAAAGAGGGGGCTGAGCAGCTGTGTTTGCCATAATCAACCGTGTCAGTAAGTCAATTTGAACACTGCCTGTCCTAACAAAGAGCTAAGCCTAGTACACACTACTAGTTTTTTTTTTTCGTTCAACCAAAAAAAAAAAACTGACAGCTCAGGTCAGATTTGATGTACGAACAATCCGACGTTGGTACAATGATCTCCCCTGCTGTACTATTGTGTTCTGACAGGGGGATGACCCCCCCACCAGAACACTCCGGTCAGTGCTCTTGGTTGAGAGTGTTGATCATCACTCTCAAGCCTTTGCTTGAGAGGATTTCTGATCAGAAGCCGATTGGCAAACCGTTTTTCGGTCATGCCCCTTCAACAGACTCCAATACAAAAGGGCAGAATGTCGGCAAGTTTCTATTGAACTAGCTGATGCTGCCCGACATTTGGACCATGAGTACTTGGCTTTAAAGGTGTAGAGACTGGGCTTCTTGCATTGTATGTTGATGAGGACAAACCAGGGACAGGCACCTTCTCCTGAGAAACATCTAAAGGGTTAGGAATATTTAAAAAAAAATTAGGTATGCTGTGTGAATATGAACACATAACAAACTTATAAAAGTTTTCTAAAATCTGACCGCAAAAGTGGAAATATGCTTTAAACAGGGAAACAAGTTGTTCTAAGCAGGGAGAGGGTGAGAAGGAGCATGAGTCACTCCTGATTCAACCAGATCTTCACTGCATCTGAGCACCACAAACTAAAAACACTTTTTAATTTATTTTTAATATTCAGCACAAATTAGCCCCCCCCCCCATGCTTCATATAGCAAATACTTCCTGGAATCCATCTGCCGTTAGATCAAGCAGACCCCTGGGGTGCATGAAATAATTTGCTTAAGGAAAAAAACAGGAGGTAACTGAAGTGTAGAATGAAATGTAAAAAAAAAAAAAAGGTTAAAACAAGTAAATATGATACACTTTCCTATCTATGTACTAAGCAGTGTACGGATTAAAAATAATCAATGTTGATTGGGAGAGTAAAGTTTCACTTTAAGATAATGAGCTCTGTAGAAAACAGGCTGATTTCAATAACTGCAGATAGGGTTACCTGTTAAACATTAAAAAAAATTAGCCTGGAGCTCCACGTGCTGGATGGAAATGTAAATATAAAATATACATGTTTTTGCCCTGAGTCCTGAATATAACAGATGAAGAAAGTATATAAATACCATACATTCCTTTTATACTGTCGAGTCATTTTAAATGTATGTGAAACTATTTCAAAATATGATCACTAGCTGTAAAAATCTGGGATGTTAACTTGCATGCACTGTTGAAATGACAGGGGATTTCAGAACGAAAGTATATTAGTTGTGTATGCAGAAATTTTGTAGGTGGGTAAACTCTTTAGTATCTCTCTCCGGCAGCCCATACATGACAATACCACAGCTTTGGTCACATGATCACTTCCGAAATGGTTTGAGAGGACCAACATTCGGACAGAGCCAGCCAATCAGCACATCCACTTGAACAGTGATCCTACCTATCTGCATGAGCCATGTGACCAGTTACTCACTATTAGTCAATGATTGTCATCAGCAGAGAGTGCAGGGCACCACTTTCCTAGGAAAAGGTATTTCAGAGCTATTGCTACTGCAATTTACTTATCTGCTGTAGCAAAACATTTAACATAACTGTAACTTAATTTTTGAATATATATATACAGGTGTGCTCATAAGTTTAGATACCCTGGCAGAATTTATGATTTCTTGGCCATTTTTCAGAGAATATGATAACACAAAAACTTTTCTTTCACTCATTGTTAGTGTTTGGCTAAAGCCATTTATTATCAATCAACTGTGTTTACTTTTTTAAATCATAATCACAACAGAAACTACCCAAATGATCCTGATCAAAAGTTTACATACCCCAGTTCCTAATGCCGTGTATTGCCCCCTTTAACATCAATGACAGCTTGAAGTCTTATGTGGTATTTGTGGATGAGGCTCTTTATCTTCTCAGATGGTAAAGCTGCCCATTCCTCTTGGCAAAAAGCCTCCAGTTCCTGTAAATTCTTGGGCTGTCTTGCATGAACTGCACGTTTGAGATCTCCCCAGAGTGGCTCAATGATATTGAGATCAGGAGACTGAGATGGCCACTCCAGAACCTTCACTTTATTCTGCTGTAGCCAATAACAGGTTGACTTGGCCTTGTGTTTTGGATCATTGTCATGTTGGAATGTCCAAGTACGTCCCATGGGCAGCTTCCTGGCTGGTGAATGCAAATGTTCCTCCTGTATTTTCTGATAACATACTGCATTCATCTTGCCATCAATTTTGACCAAATTTCCTGTGCCTTTGTAGCTCACACATCCCCAAAACATCAGCGATCCACCTCTGTGTTTCACAGTAGGAATGGTGGACCTTTCATCATAGGCCTTGTTGGCTCCTCTCTAAATGTAGTATTTATGGTTGTGGCCAAAAATCTAAATTTTGATCTCATCACTCCAAATAACTTTTTGCCAAAAGGTTTGAGGCTTGTCTCTGTGCTGTTTGGCGTATTGCAAGCGGGATACTTTGTGGCATTTGCATAGCATAGCACCACCTTATTGTGCATCTTGAAACAGCCACATCACATGTTTTTAGAGAGTCCTGTATTTCACCTGTATTTCACCTGAAGTTATTTGTGGGGTTTTCTTTGCATCCCGAACAATTTTTTTCTGGCAGTTGTGGCTAAAATTTTAGTTGGTCTACCTGGTTTCAAAAGAACCCCTTATTTTCCATTTCTTGATTAGAGTTTTCAACACTGCTGATTGGCCTTTTCAATTCCTTGGATATCTTTTTATATTCCTTTCCTGTTTTATACAGTTCAACTACCTTTTCTCGCAGATCGTTTGACAATCCTTTTGCTTTCCCCATGACTCAGAATCTAGAAACGTTGGTGCAGCACTGGATGAAAGATGCAAGGGTCTGTCAGGAGTCCAGAAACACATTGACCTTTTATACACACACACTAATTACAAGCAAACAGATCACAGGTGAGGTTGGTTACCTTTAATAGCCATTCAAACCCCTTTGTGTCAATTTGTGTGCATGTTATCGGGCCAAAAGCACCAGGGTATGTAAACTTTTGATCGGGGTCATTATGATTTAAAAAGAGAACATGAGTTGATTAATAATAAATGGCTTCAGCCAAACACTAACCATGAGTGAAATAAATGTTTTTGTGTTATCATTCATATTCTAAAATGGCCAAGAAATCATAAATTCTGCCAGGGTATGTAAACTTATGAGCACAACTGTATATACATATAGTGCATGCCTAAATTATTATAGCTAGCAATTACCTTTTCAGTACAGGAAATATAAGGCATAAACACCTTGTTATGTATAGTAAACAAACCAATTTCGTATAAAGATATATTAGACAGCCTACCTAGGGAACAATGAGTACTCTATTTTCTAAGGTTCATTGAAGGTATTAGTAAGCTGGCATACAGAATTCAACTCTTCATACTTCATAATTGCTGCTTATTTTTTTTTATCTTGCTTGAAAAGCAGTTAAATAAGATTTTGCAGTCAGCTAATTTTACTGCAGTCCTTAGTGTTAGTTAGTGTTAGTCCTTAGTTATGGCTAAGGACTAACATCCAAAACACGTAGGCTGTTTTTACAGTATTGTTCATGTCCTTTCAATAAAGGAATAACATTTTTTGGATGTCATCCTGAGTGCCGACCATCCCTTTCCTTAATTGCTGTAATTCATAAAGAAACATTTTCAGATAGCCTTAACATTTCCCACTTTAAAATCTTACATCTTAAGCTTGTAGCATGCTTAAGACAACCTAATATTATTTCTTGAAGTGCAACTCCACTTTTATAAGAAAAAAAATATTCCAAATAAAAAATAATAATATTTATAATATTTATATAATAATATAGGATATATGAGCCATATTATAATTTAATGTTATTAAAAATTATCTTTTTTTGTCAGTTTGTACTGCTTTAATTTTCTTTAAAAATGCAATATGGCAACCTGGAGGCATTCTGTACAAAGATGGTGTAGAAATGTAATTTCCTGCTTGTGTGATTGGCTCACTGATTTTCCCAGAAGTCTACACTAAGATACAAATCTGATTTTAGGCATCCTCTGCTACAAAAATGGCAGTTTCGGTGAGATACTCCTATATGGCTAATCACTTATAAAAGCAATGCAAACCCTGCCACTCTCCTCATTAGATCAATGCAAGCGCATGAGCTGATTAATAATGAAAAAAGACACTACCATTCAGAAGCAGTATCTAAAGACACAAAGTGGAACAGACAGCTTTTTCTATGGAGCAGAAACAGGTAGGAATCTGTAACAAATTTGTTAAAAATTCTTTGATCACCCAGAGGGGATTCCTTTTTTTTGTAAATGAAAGTGGTTACTCTTTAAATGTACTAGAAGTACTAAAAAGAGTAGAAGCAATTCCTAAATCAAGAACAGAAAAGCTTCTGGCTACAAGATGTGTTAGGGTTTGAATTTTCCCAGTTGGGGTTCTACATACTGACTGACAAGCTGGACAAAGTTTTGCACATTACACATTTTGCTTTTTTTTTAACCTCAACATCTAAATTATGTAATATTTGTGTGTGAACATTTGAAGAACCATGTCATGTTTAAGTTTTTTCCTTGCAAAGGTTGTGCTGATTTAATAAAACATGTAATTTGACAAAGCATACCTAACCTATTGTGCACTGGTTTAATAACCTTCTGCCATATGAATGGATAGTAGTGTGGCCTAGTGGCAAAGGGTGTTGTCTGTAAAATCATCAATATTTTGAGAGATTAGTGTTGGTAGTTGTATCAATAAATAATGTGCATACATTTTATAAGCTGAATCTGTGTGAAATATACTGTATATATAAAACTAATGCAACCATCTCATCCAAGGACTGGTAAGCTGCACTATATTGCACTTTTATTTTGAAGTTTAAATATACTTTAAAGAGTAACTTCACTTTTGTTGCAAAGAAAATGTACATTGCAAGGATTTTAACAAACGTTGTTGCAGATTTCTACCTGTTTCTGCTCTAAAGGAAAAGCTGTTTATTCCACTTTGTGTCTTTAGATGCTAATTCTGAATGGGAGTGACTTTCATTATTATTCAACCGATGCACTTGCAGTGCTCTAATGTGGAAAGTTGTTTCTGCATCCATTTTGAAGTGATTAGCCCTTTGGGAGTATCTCACTAAAAATGAAATTTTTGTAGCAGATCCCTAAAATCTGATTTGCATCTTAGTGTAGACTTCTGGGAAAATCAGTGAGCCAATTACACAGACAGGAAATGACATTTCTGGGGCATTCTGTACACAAACGGTGTACAAAACGCCTGTTCTGTAAAATTCAATGCCAGGAACTTTTTAGAAGAGAATTGTAGCAGCTTCAAATCTCTCTTCTTGCTTCCTCTGAAGATTTGTCACTGGGTACAGAGTTGCCCCTGCAGTTGACTACAATTCTTATCTTGGCTGCTACAAACTGCTGGTGTGATATATTCACTAATAGATTCAACAGATAAAGTGAGTAGCTGCTGAAGCTGGGGATTTTCTAGCTAGCTGGCAATTTCTGCTGCATAAGCCTGTTGTTGACTGCAGTTATTTTTTTCCCTAGCAACAAAAACTCTAGGTAAAGCAATTCTGTAGCTGTTACTGATTGCGTCACCATAGTGGGGCAGAATGCCAAAGTAGTGAAGTCAGAGAATCAGCATGACAGCCAGTCAGATAGCATCTTTAGGATAGGCTAGGAACAGCAACAGAATTTCTTTCATGACAAGTTTTCTTTAACTAAAATATTGCCTAGCTCTGGCTTTGTCGATGTTCACCTTAATTTTGTAATGTAATGTTAAATGAAATTTCAGTAATTATCTCCACTGTTCAGTGGAGATCTGTGTCAAGGCCTTATAGCTCCATTCAGCTTTCATCTACGGTGATGTATAAAATAAAGTATAAAAATAAAAAATTAAAAATTCTACATTTTAAAATATTCTATAATCCTTAGTTTCAAATTCAGGAGACTTTAAATTCAGTAGTTTAAAAGATTAATAATAAATATATATTTACTGTACAATGTAGAAAACAGCTCTATGTAATGCATGCCAGTACTTACTCTTGAACTAACAATTTACAATAAACTGGTTGTGCTAGGTTGTGCTATAACTGGGTGTGCAATATGTAGAATATATTAGATTATTATTATTATTGTTGTTATTATTATTATACTGTGAGAAAGAAGGATAGCAAATTAAAGGCTGTAGTAATAAAGTAGTACAGATACTCCTCATTTAATAACTTATCTGTTTAACGACTGCTCGGACTTACAACCAGCTCTCCAGACCCACGTGCAGGACGTCATTTCATCACTCTGCATCAGCCTTGTTCTCACTCCCGGCCTGCTGTCTTACAGGTATGTACTGTACTGTACTCGGTTCTCCTAAATGCCCCTTCCAGCGTTATTTATACTGTACTGTTTTATGTCTTATGTCTTTATACTATACTGTTGTATGTCTTTATGTACAGTACTGTAATGTAATGTGTGCTTGTGCTGTACAGGTATTGCCCACGTCAGAAAAAAAGAAAAAGCGTGCTTGCACCTGCAGAAAGTGCTAAAAAAAAGAAAAAGAAAAGCTATTGATCTTGATAGCAAAATAAAGATCATTAAAAACTATGAGGCTGGCAAGAAAGTTAAAGAAATAGTGAAGTTAATTGGAACTTGCACATTCTACCATTTCAACAATCCTAAAGGATAAGCATGAGTGAAAAAGGCAGTAAAAGCATCGACAGGATATCAAGCCATAATAACTAGGCAGCAGGAAAGGCCTCATTCATGAAATTGAAAAATTGCTGGCGGTATGGATTGACAACTAGATAGAAAAAAGAATGCCAATGAGTCTTCTATTGATTCAAACCAAAGCACGCAGTATTTTTGAGAATTTGAAAGTTCACAAAGGAGAAGAATCAAGCCATGGATGGTTTCAAAGGTTTCATGGGAGATTCAACCTCCATAATCAGAGTATCAGTGGGGAGGCTGCAAGTACAGATGTGGAAGCAGCTGAACAATTTGTGGTTGAATTTGATAAAATCATCAAAAAAAGGTGGGTATGGTCCAGAGCAGATATTTAACGTGGATGAAACTGGACTTTTTTTGGGAAAAAAATGCCTGAAGGGTCCTACATACACAAAGACGATAAAACAATGCCTGGGTTTAAGGCTTTTAAAGACAGGGTCACGTTGTTGTTGGGAGGAAATGTTGCTGGGTTCAAGTCTCCTCATCCATCGTTCACAGAACCCACGTGCATTGAAGCAGGTTAGTAAGCACACACTGCCGGTTTATTATCGTGCAAAAAACAAAGCATGGATGACACAATCTTTATTTGATGACTGGTTCATCAACTGTTTCATACCCCTGGCCAAGCGTTACTGTCAGCAAAAGGGTGTTCCCTTTAAAATTATCCTCCTGCTTGATAATGCCCTAGGCCACCCCCAGCATCTTGATGACCTACATCCAGACGTAAAGGTAGTGTATCTGCCTAAAAAACAACTGCTATCCTACAACCCATGGATCAGGGTGCAAAAGCAACATTCAAGGCCTACTATTTGGACACCACCTATTCCAAAGCTGTAGCAGCAACTAAAAATGATGAAGTTACCCTTCGTGATTTTTAGAAAGCATACAACATTTTACACTGCATAAAAAAACATTGCATCAGCTTGGGGGGGAGAAACAGAAACGCTTATATGGAAAAAAGGCTTAAAGTGTTTTGTGAACAATAGCTAAGGGTTTGTTTGATGAAACAGATGTTGAAGTTATATATCAAAAAAGTGTGCAACTTGCTAACATGCTTGACTTAGATGTTGAAGTGACAGATATTAAAGAATTAGTGGAATTTGTTGAGGGAGAGCGAAGTATTGAAGATTTAATAGAGTTGAAAGCACAGCAGCACTTAGAACAGGAAGAGGAAGAAAAGGAGAAACAATGGAACAAGTACAAAAGAAGTTCACATTTAGGGGGTTAGCTGGCATGCTCTCAAAAGTGAATGCAGCTTTATTACAATTAGAGAGTATGGACCCAAATGTTGAAAGGTTCTACAAAATTGAACGGCAGATGAAGGAACTCTTGCTATGTTATTGTGAAATTTATCATGAAAAAATAAATTACAAAGCAGTGCCCCTTACTTTTTGGGCACTGCACATCATTATATCCTGTACAGTATTTTTGTTGTTTATATTTTTGTGTGCTATACTTATGCAAATTAAAACAACGTTATTGAGTTGGAGTTTTGTGTTTAAACCTTTTTTTCAGAATAGAGTACAGTACAGTAGTTAAGAATGCTTAAAATATTATTTTTTAATGACCAATTTGTTTAATGACCTGGTTGCTGGAACAGAATCTGGTCGTTAAGTGAGGAGTACCTGTAGCCCTTAAACTGCATAGGGGGTTTTCACTGTCAGGGTGGTAAGGATGTGGAATTCACAATCGGTGGTGTCAACAGGAAGTATTGATAGTTTTAAAAAACTCTTGGATGTGTATCTTAGAGTGCACAGTATGCAGGGATATGGGAAATGATTATGAACACGCACACCTACACAGGTTGAAGTGGTTGACTGGTGTCTTTATTCAACTATAACAACTTTGTAACTATGTAATAAAATTATTGTACATTTTCTTATTATAATCTAAATGGTTTTGTTATTTGGACATAATGATTGCAAGCTTAAAGTGGAGTTCCACCCAAAGTGGAACCTCCGCTTATCTGCTTCCCCCCCCCCTCCCCCACATTTGGCACCTTTCAGGGGGAAGGGGGAACGGGTACCTGTTATTGACACCCTGCTTTAACCATCGGTCTACTGGCAGGGTCCAATGGACCCTGTAGGTAGTTTGTGTTGTGTTTTTTTTAATGGAATTTATTATTATTTGACATTATTTGATAAGAACTTATGACTTTTTTTTACTGCTAAATATGAAAGCATGAATTGTTTGTATTTTTCTGTAAATTCAAATTATAGCATCGTACCCATAATGCTCTTCAATGGTTTCTCCGTTATGACTTATCAAGTCACATGATTACTGTACTGCACTTTCTGAGCCATTTTCAGTCTGCAATTTAGGACATGTTTCTGCATGTTAGGACTTGCTTTCTTAGCTTTTGAAGATTTGTTATGCTTTCTTGATTTGGTAGTGTAGTTTCATCATGGCTCGCAAACGCCTCAGTAATAAAGAAATACTTAGGGGTTGATTTACTAAGGGCAAATTGATTGTGCACTTTACAAATTGCATTTGCACTCTGCAAGAGCAGTTGCTCCAGAGCTTAGTAAATGAGCAGAAGCTCTGCTGACTTCCACCATCCAATCATGTGCAAGCAAAAAATGCATTTTTTTTTTCATTTTTCTTGCATGTGATTGGGTATTCTTTGCAAAGTGAATCTTTACCTCATTTATTAAGCTCTGGAGCAATTGCACCTGCAGAGTGTAACTGCACTTTGCAAAGTGCACAGTCTAGTTGCTTTTAGTAAATCAATCCCTTTACATCCTTGTAGAAGACAACTCGGATTCTGATGATAGCACCGTCACAGCACCTACCACCCAAACTGATTTGCCATCTTCATCTACTAATAGAACTATTTACTATGCAGGTGTACACCAGCAAATGTCAAGACCAAGGAAGGGAAGTGAATCAGGGGGAGCGAGTGGTAATGGATTTGGCTCAAGGAACATTACATTCTATAAGAAACATCATTTGTGATAACTTCTTCATGAGCCTGCAGTTAGATAAAAATTTACTGGAGAAGAAAATCACAGTTGGAACAATTCATAAAAACAAAAAAGGAACTGCCCCAAGAATTCGTGACCACAAAAAACAAAATGTCTACTCTACTCGGTTTTCCAGAAAGATGTGATGATTGCATCATACTGTCCTAAGAAAAGTTGATACCCTCCTGAGCTCTATGCATTCCTAACCTACTGTTCAAAACCGAGAAGTCAAAAAAATTTGATAATTCAGTCATACAATGAGACAAAAGGAGGCATCGATACATTGTATCAGATGGTTCGTACTTACAGTACTAAACAAATGACCAGAAGATGGCCAATGGTTATATTTTATAACATGTTGGATGTTAGTGCTATCAACGCCTACATTATATGGATGTTGCTAAAACCAGACTGCAATGCAAGTAAATCACACAAAAGAAAGGTTTTCCTTACACATCTTGGGAAAAGCACTGACGGGGCCTGACGTTCCTCAAACTTCTACCTCAGAAGAACCACCAAGAAATCACGTTGCAGTATCAGCCCTAACAGCAAAGACAGCAAAACTCAAACAGCGTGTTGTGTGTGCAAAAAAAATGTATGTCAAGGACATCTAAAAGTGGTGTGTTTTAACTGTGGACAGTGAAACTTATTCATTATATTAGCATAACTTTTCTAACTATCTATGCCCTACACTTACATATCAAAATGTCATGTTTCTCTCAATTGACAATTTCTTTATCATTTTTATGGTTATCTGTGAATTTATGTGCAAAATAATATAAGACGATATACTCTTCACAGGTAATGCTCAAAATATGGAGAATACACTTTATTATCACCAAATGAGTAAGCATTGCTTAGTATTTCATGGTTATTCAATATTTTACTAGCTAAAATTATAATCAAAATTCATAATTTGTCAGGAGTCCAGAAACTCGTTGACCTTTTATACACACACACTAATTACAAGCAATGGGTGGTTACCTTTAACCTCTCACAAAATCATAAATTATAATATAATAAATAACTATAAATAATTATAACAAATAATAATATAATAATAGAAATTATTCAATAATGTAATCAAATCAAAAACACTGAAATTTGCTCAGTTGCAGAATTGTTGCTGTCATTAGATTTAGTGTTTGATGACGAATTTCCCCACAAATCGCTATCGCTCAATTCTGCAAGTGATTCTAATTTATTATCTCTGTTTTCTAGATGGTCTAAAACCACTTTTGACATAAAGGGACACTTTTTGGTTTTTATGGACAATCTCCAAATTCCAGGCAGAAAAAAATGTATTTATAATATAAAACTACATGCAGGGCACTGGACAGACTACTAGGGACAAAGGGGATGTGTAATTTTTTTATACAGTACTGTAGACGGTAAAATTATTGTGTTTTTAAATTTGGTGCCGATCTCCATCCCCGTGCGTCTCAACGTTGCAGGGAACGGAGCTCAGTGGCACTGTGTAAATCGAGCGAGCAGACAGCTCCCTCACACAGCGGGGAGACATCGCAGGATCCAGGGGACAAGGTAAGTAACTCTCCCTGTATCCTGCAATGCGATCCCGAGTCTGGCTCGGGGTTACCGCTAGTGGTACTGAAATTCCACCCCGAGCCAGACTCGGGAATACCGCCAGGGAGGTTAATAGCCATTCAAACCCCTTTCTGTCAACTTGTGTGCATGTTATCAGGCCAAAATCACCAGGGTATGTAAACTTTTGATCAGGGTCATTTGGGTAGTTTCTGTTGTGATTATGATTTAAAACGAGTAAACACAGTTGATTGATCATAAATGGCTTCAGCCAAACACTAACCATGAGTGAAAGAAACGTTTTTGTTTTATCATTCATATTCTCTGAAAAATGGCCAAGAAATCATAAATTCTGCCAGGGTATGTAAACTTATAAGCACAACTGTATATATATATATATATATATATATATATATATATATATATATATACACACACACATGTCATACCACAACATCTCAATAGGATTCAGGTCAGGACTTTGGCTAGGCCACTCCAAAGTCTTCATTTTGTTTTTCTTCAGCCATTCGGTGGTGGACTTGCTGGTGTGTTTTAGGATCATTGTCCTGCTGCAGAACCCAAGTTCGTTTCAGCTTGAGTACACGAACAGATGGTCGGACATTCTCCTTCAGGATCTCTTGGTAGACAGCAGAATTCATAGTTCCTTTTATCACGGCAAGTCTTCCAGGTCCTGAAGCAGCAAAACAGCCCCAGACCATCACACTACCACCACCATAATTTACTGTTGGTATAATGTTCTTTTTCTGAAATGCAGTGTTCCTTCTACGCCAGATATACTTGGACGCACACCTTCCAAAGAGTTCCACTTTTGTCTCATCGGTCCACAGAATGTTGTCCCAAAAGTCTTGGGGATCATCAAGATGTGTTGTGGAGAAATTGAGACGAGCTTTGATGTTCTTTTTGCTCAGCAGTGGTTTTCTCCTTGGAACTCTGCCATGCAGGCCATTTTTGCCCAGTCTTTTCCTGATGGTGGAGGCATGAACGCTGACCTTAACTGAGGCAAGTGAGGCCTGCAGTTCCTTGGACGTTGTTGTGGGGTCTTTTGTGACCTCTTGGATGAGTCGTCGCTGCGCTCTTGGGGTAATTTTGGGCGGCCGGCCACTCCTGGGAAGGTTCACCACTGTTCCATGTCTTCGCCATTTGTGGATAATGGCTCTCACTGTGGTTCGCTGGATTCCCAAAGCTTTGGAAATGGCTTTATAACCCTTTCCAGACTGATCAATTGTTCCTGAATTTCTTTGCGTCTCGGCATGATGTGTAGCTTTTAAGGATCTTCTGGTGGACCTTACTGTGTCAAGCAGCTCCTATTTAAGTGATGCCTTGATTGTGAACAGGTGTGGCAATAATCAGGCCTGGGTGTGGCTAGAGAAATTGAACTCAGGTGTGGACAACCACAGTTATAGTATGTTTTAACAAGGGGGGCAATCAATTTATAAAACTTAAAATTACTTAAAAAAACTTTAACTAAAATTGTTTAGTTTCCTTTAAGCTATGAAATGTTTTTTTTTTCTTTGTATATAGCACTGAGAAGAGATAGCATATCTCTAAAACCAGCTGCAGCACGATCCAGCTACCACAATTATTTTTGGTTCACAGACAGAAGTATATATAATCTATATGGGCCATATGCATGTGTTTTTACTGGTGGAGGGGGCAGGAGAAAAACATCCTGGCACCTCCAGTGCCACTTGGCCAAATTAAATTTCCGCTGGGATCTCTCAGCTGAGGATTTCTGGTGAAATCTTCTGGCCATATATGCAATGATACAATGATTCAATATACTCTTTATTATTTTCACTGAAAAGAAGTAATTTGTTTTGGGGCCAAAATCCATTTAAATTTAACCACTGCAATTCTTTCCTGTGTTGAAACTCACTTCCAAGCAAAAGAGTTAAACTATTCAATTGATTGCTTGTCCTGTATATATCATTATGTGTATGGCCAGGATTAGGGTGCCCATAGAGATGAAATAATTGTTCAACTTTAGCTGCAATAAACAACATTACCAATGGCTAAGGCCAAAAATGATATAAAAATATCCTCTTACGTTAAAAAGCCAAAATATATGAACTCAATAAGTGTGAGCTATGACAGCACTTTATGTGCTATTCTAACACAAATAAATCAACCACTAAAAAACTAAACAAAAATGAATTGTAGTGCTCACTAGTGTTGAAAACGTAATATGCACTCAATATTGAGTATACTGTATATTACGTTTCCAACACTAGAGGTACAAAATAATGATAACATTTTATCTATCACATAGGACTAATTTTTAAGACATACAATTGGTAATCCCAGCAGTAGGAATTGTTGACATTGTACAAGCATTTTATTTGTGTATTTTTAGATTTTATATCTTGGACAGCCTCATCCTTAAGCAAAGAATATGCTTTTATTGAATGTACTTCATTTAAAAGCATTGTCAGCCCAACACTCTTCCCCCTAAACTTTAATATTCAGATTATCTTTCTACCTAATATCTTCTTGTCAAGGTCAACATCTACAATACATAGTGGGACTTATGCCCCATTTAATCCCCATTTAATCTGATTTCCCATCATTGATCAATCAGATTGGGGCTTTCTTGGTGTTATTTACCAGTGTAGATGTGTAGTGTAGATGTGAATCTGATTGGCTGCTACAAGACAACATACAGGGCTTGATTTATTAAAAGTGAAGAGTGCAAAAACTGGTGCAGCTCTACATGGAAAGCTTTCAGGTTTTTTTTTTTTTGTCAAAGCTTAATTGAACAAGCTGAAATTAAGAAGCCAATTGGCTACAATAAACAGCTGTACTAGATTTTGCACTCCCCAGTTTTAGTAAATCAACCACACACTGTCTAAGATGATGGTCCCATTAGTCATTTTGTTAATAATGGGTTATACAAACTAAGGCCCCTTTCACACTGGGGCGGTGAGCCGCGGTGACGGTAAAGCAGCGCTATATTTAGCGCTGCTTTACCGTCGTTTTCACCGCGGTTTTCGGCCGCTCGCGGTGCGGTTTTACCCCCCGCGAGCGGCCGAAAAAGGGTTAAACACCCCCCGCAGAGCGCCGCCGTAGCCGCGGTATTGCCGCGGTTTTACCGCGGTCTCCCATTGTAATCAATGGGAAGGAGCGGTATAGGAGCGGTGAACACACCGCTCCTATCCCGCTCCAAAGATGCTGCTAGCAGGACTTTTTTTGCCGTCCTGCTAGCGCACCGCTCCAGTGTGAAAGCCCGCCGGCTTTCACACTGGAGTTAAAGGGGCAGGATTTTTTCATGCGGTGAACAGGCGCTATTTTTAGCGCTGCACCGCATGAAAAACGCCCCGGTGTGAAAGGGGCCTAAGAGAAATATTCTATCCTATCAACTTTTTTTCAGCAGCTGTGAATACTTTAGGAGACAGTTCATATATTTTATACTATATGACAAATACATAACGCAATTAAATTATACTATATGTATTGTGAGACTTTGATATAATGCCTATGTGCACATTAAAAAACCTGTAGTGAAAATAATATGAGGGCTGTTATATGAGGGCTACTGTTAACCACCTTGTGCAGGTTGTCTGGTTGTCTCTGTCTTCAGAATCTTCTCAGTCATTGACCTAGAACAGGCATGCAAAATAAATTCATAGTGAAGTAAGGGTGCCTGATCTGCATATGTGTTCCAGGTTAGTGACTTTCCCATTGATCTTTACTGGACCTATTTGGACCAGTCCTAGGCAGATCAGCAGTCAGTGGTGCTGGCACCAGGAGGTAATAATTGAATATCACTTTTAAGTATGGGCTTGGTGTAAAATATTAGATTATGTGATGCTGTCATTTTAGTAAAGACCATACTAAAATGTTAACTTAAAGATACAGAAATAATCTTGTTAGAAAATAAAGATGACTTTAAGAGCTGAAATGCATTGAAATGCTTTCTATGGGGGAAATGATGCTCAGGGTCTGACCTCCAGTACTGGTCACATGACCAGAAACAAACCTCTGCACATAATGACAGCTAAGAAAGGGTTATAAAGCCTGAGCTGACCCCCTTCCCCCTTCAACAGGAATGTGCATCACCAAATGGCTAGGCTAATGTGAGCAGTAATAAAGGGAACCAGGAGAAAAAAAATGGTATTGGCAATGGTACTGCATATCGAAAAGGAAAACAGGGGACAAGGGAGCAAAAAAGGGGAAGAATCAGCCAATTATGCTGCAGCATTATAAGGTTTAAAATGCAGGACATTCCAGGAATGTCCTGCATTTTTAACCTTATAATGCTGCAGCATGATTTTTAAATAAATATATATATATATATATATATATATATATATATATATATATATATATATATATATATAGTATTTTGCTTATGTGGTAGGTATCCCGTCTTTCATAGACGAACCGGCTGATACTTTATTTTTCTATTTAGGTGAGGGATTCTAGGACTCTTTCATTTTTATTTTTAAATGGTACTGCATACACTATCTATCTATCTATCTATCTATGGAGCAGGGCCCTCGGATTCCTCTTGTTACCCATACCAAACTGTATTGTAACTGTAATGTCTGCCTTCATTTTGTAAAGTGCTGTGCTAACTGTTAGCGATATATAAATCTTGTATATTATAATAATAATAATAATAATAATAATCTATTTATCTATCTATCCATCCATCCAAGGATCACCCACTTTAATCTCCTAATATCCTCCTGTATAGCATTACACATAAATAATGACAGCAAGCTTCAGTGAAACAAAAAACATAGTGGCAATTTTCGAGCAATCTTGCTCTTTATCAAGCTAATTACAGATTTGAATCACACAATATACTGTATATCTAGAAAAAACAAGAAATGTCATCATAAACACATGTGAAATCCAATTCATCCATCTTAAAAGGCTAGGATATTAACTCATAAACACAATGATGCAGCAACAAAGCATTTAATCCAAAATACCAGTATAAAATACCATAATCAATAATACACAAAACACCCTATAAATATCATTATTATTCATACTTAATTAAATAAGATTAAATCATAGTCAGATTACATCCTATTGGTTTGCATTTACCCAGAGTGTATTCTTGATGGAGTACCCATATGACTATAAGTTATTTGGGGAGGTTAAGCAAAAAGCTTGCAATAGAAACGAACAACATAAATAATCTATCCAGTCTAATTTAAAAGAACAGTCTGTGGTGGGACATTTTTTTGGAGGCAGAACACACACCCAAGCAGTTGAGATTTCAGGTGATTGAACATGCCTCCAAACTTCATGGTAGGGACACAGTCTATTTTCTGGTACAATGTGAGGTCTTTTGGATCTGCACCCTCAGCACATGCATTCCACCTGATCATGACTATGATTTATTCTTACTTATACCTTAGAAAAAAACAGCAGATCTGAGGCAACTATGGACTTTCATGGTACAGTAAGGAAAATATATAAAATAATTTAGAACAAGACAGTTAAAAATAACCCTTATAGGGAAAGATACA
The DNA here is from genome assembly GCA_028564925.1 of Lithobates sylvaticus. Classification (NCBI taxonomy): domain Eukaryota; kingdom Metazoa; phylum Chordata; class Amphibia; order Anura; family Ranidae; genus Lithobates; species Lithobates sylvaticus. The sequence goes on along the minus strand of CM053036.1, from coordinate 70,845,661 downwards.
GTACACATAAACTAGAATCTCTGAAAAAGAACTGAAAAAGTAAACGTCCATCCATCCGTGAAGGGGATCAGATAGTCGTCATGGATCAGTTCCGCCTATGTGTGAATATCTCTATAGAGAACAAACATATATTTGAAAGCAAACCTCAAAACAATACATTGAAATAAGCACATTAATAGTTGCAGAAATTTGGATATATATGTGAAACCCAGTTCTATCTGCCATAGAGATGAACCACTCCACAATTCCTCAACCCCAATCTATAATAAACAAAATACAATTCCACGCAGAGTTTGTGTCCCCAAAAGGAATGGATATATGTAGCGTACCAACGCAGGACTGACACAGGCCAGTAGGGTCCCTCAGGCCCCGAAAGGCAATTACCCGGGCAAATGTGGAAGCCAGGTCACAGTATAAGAAATACAGAAAAAACGGTCAAAAATAAACAAAATATTATATGTAACTGATATTGCTAAAACAGTTTGACAAGTGTGCTTGTGAATCGTATAGTCGATGTGCAAGCCACACTCAGATAAATGTAAGAGATACATATCTCAGATAATACACACTAATTACTTATACCTTGTATATAATATGTTTTCTCAGAATAAGTACATACAAAATGTTAAAACTTGTACAAAATGCATTATGTAAACACCTTTTCATATATTTAAAACATAAATAAGACCAAAACTCACCTTAGAAACTAACTAATCGCGCACACAAGCAGCCATCTATGTGGATCAGAAAGTCTGTTTCTTTTTTTCTTTTTTCTTTTTTATTAGAATACGGTAAAACACAGGTATGTTTCTTTTATAAATGTGGCAAGTAAATCCTTTGATTTGGTTTTGCAAGTTCTAGTAGACACACCTGCCCTTCAAGTCTCTAGCTTAAAGAAGGAACATAATGCTGATACACAGCTCGGCTACACTGTTTTGAAATTATGGATTGTTACAGCATTCTTCTATGTATAAAAGTTTTTTTCTAAAACCCTTACGAGGCCCTCCTGCATATACAGTCTGAGGCACATACTAACACTCAATGAAGGCTAGTTAAGAATATCCACACGGCAGTTTCACACAGTTGAGTTTCACAAGCAATGGTTTAAAAATAAAACGACAGCTAAATGATAGGATGGCTAAGTTTCATAATATATGGGAACCATGGATTGAATCCTACATGCCACCTTCTTTTGATTCAGAGTCATTGCTTCTGTAATAGCATGGTCTTCCCCCTGCCTTCTCTCCATTTTTTTCAGTTCTATGTTTTTGGTGGGGGTGAGGGGTGGTCCTGGGCACCGTTGGAGGTGGGCACCCTAAACCCTGTCTTGTTGGCTTAATTTTTTTATTTTATTATTTTGTAGTTGCCTCCTGGAACATGAAGCACACCTGAAGCATGTATTACTTTTCTTACTTTATCATCTAAGTTATGCCCTGGTCCATTTCTGTTTGAACTAAGTAATGTCTTGTTATATTACTTTCTAATGTTATGTTGGTTTATGTAAGCACGCAACCTTTCTTTACTTAGTATCGTTCAGTTTGTTGAATTTAATATTAACATTTATTGAACGAAAAAGTTTTGGCTGCCTCATATGTTTTTAACATGTACCGTATTTGCCGGTGTATAAGGCGACCCGGCATATAAGACGACCCCCTAATCTTACAGTTTTAAAAGAGTTTTTGTCCTGTACTTACCATATTAGACGACCCCCCCTTCCGAGGCTTTCGACGCTTCATATTTCTTCATTCTTCCTGATTTTACTGGAGCCAATCACGGCGAGCAAAATATATTCTATTAATAAATACAAAGCCTGCTTGGATTAGCAGAGGCTGTAACATCATCAGCCCGCGCCTCTCTGACTCTCAAAGCCAATCCGAGCAGGCTACAGAGTAGCCTGCTCGGATTGGCAGAAGTTGTTACTCCAATCCGAGCGGGCTCTGTATTCATTTGAATACATCGCTCACCAGGATTGGCTCAGCGGTATATACTGTATGTAGCCGAAGCTACATACAGTATTACCGAACACCCAGCAGGCATCCAAGGGGCTGACCCGGCGTATAAGATTACTTTTTGGCCATTTTTTTAAGTGTAAAAGGTCGTCTTATACGCCGGAAAATACGGTATACATATTAAACAATTATTTTATTCTGTAAGTATTCATTCTGGTTCCTGATCATTATATACTACCCCAAGAGAAACATTTAAACTCCCATTTTGTTTATCAGTCACCTTCCCTAACAGGGTAGATGTGTCTACTAAAATTTGCTATATTATAGAGATGGTATCTCCAGGGATGTGTGGACTCCGCCATTAACGTATAAATTAAAGGTTGAACATTGCTGTGAAAAATGCTAAGTTTTTACATCTATGTTTTTGCCCAAAGCTATATTGTGTGTCAACAATGCTGAAGAGGAAGTGTTGTAATTTCCTTTTCAAAAGCTACATACTTCCCTTGTGTTAATGTATATATTACTGCTATTTATTAAGGGATCCTTTAGCGTCTAAATGTGAGTGAATTTTTCTTTTACAAACAGCAAGTAAAATATACTATATCCGGCCCGGAGAGTATAGAATATGGCCTATGATTTAACTTACTGTAGAGCCTGACTTCAGAACTCTGAAATGTAGGTTATAATTATTGATGTTCATTTTTTTGCATTAACTGGAAAACTTTATAAAGATATTTGACAGGTAAAAAAAGTAGTTTATGACAAGTAAGTACACCCTCCAATTAATTTTTTTGCAACATTCATCCCTAAAGTAATTATTAATGTGACCTTTACATGTTTATCAGGTAATTTTCCAACTTTGATTTTTCTACTTACTTATTGTATTATATGTATGGATTTATAAATGCTTCCTCAAATCCTAATTAACCGCTTAATGATATAAATTGAAAATTAACCTTTAAAATGTATACAAGGTTCCCAGCACACCTCAATCCCTTTTGTTGGTGATTTGGGAGCCTCCTTTCATTGCTTGTTTTAGATGCAAACGAGGGAATCCCAAACACCCCCTCTTTAGGCTTTTTACAATCTCTCCTATACAGATGATGATTAAGGCTTGGTTCACACCGCAGCATGAAGTGGCTCACAACAGGGGTTCGGTGCCTCTCTGTTCACCATTTCAGGTCTGATTTCAGCTTGAATGTTGGCCTGAAATGGACCAGAAGACCCACAGGACCCCTGTGTAATTCGCACCGGAGCCATTCTGGAGATGTGTGAAACGGCTCCATTGAGAGCCGGTCACAATTTCCTGACATGCAAATTGGATGCAGAGAAAAACTGCATCCAATTCGCAATATCTGCATCCAATTCGCAATATCTGCATCCAATTTGCAATAGTATGAACCCAGCCTTAATGCAGTGTCAATACTCCCGGATGTCAGCAGCAGCATGATTTCTGACAGCAGTGAGATTAAAGTAAATTTGGTGGATTTTCTGAATTTTAGCCCTCGTTCACACTGAACACAGCTTTGAAATTGTGCAAGTTCATCTGAACTTGCATGATTTCAAAGCTGCATTTCAGTCCGATTTTGGGGGCGACTTGAAAGACATCTTTGCGGGTTCATGCACAGATGACTATTGAAATCGCCCCCAAAGTCACCAAAAGTAGTGCAGGAACTACTTTTGGAAATCAGCGTGGCACCACAAAGTCATAGTTGCACCGATTAGGACGCTCCTATTGGAAGGTATTGGGTCCGCCCGTCAATCACATGTGAAAACACGCCCATGTGAACGGGGGCTAAAACAGCTCCATTGTTTGCTTTTTAGCATCGACAGTTTAGTGATGGTTTTCACTTACAGACTAAAAATTATATGTGAGTTGTGGCTTCCCGAAACGTGCCTGGCCCCTCCACAGCATTTCATCACTCAAAATTAGTCCAAATGGTAATTTGCATGAATCGACAGGTTTATTTGCAAGCAGGAGGCATGTCACATAAAAGCATCAATAAACAGCATGCTAGGTGCTTGCTCACAAGACCTAAAATGAATAAGAATTTAGCATGAAAAAACATGTTTAGGTTGATATTTAATACCATATGTAATGTTCCTTCTGCACATGAATAAACCTGTCGATTCATGTAATTTAGCATTGTAGACCTATTTCATGTGATGCTTTAATGCCTGAAATTGCTGATTAGTAATGTGTATACTGTATGTCTCCAAATGTATGCATGCACGAGTGTTCACACTTAGACATGAGCAAGTAAGGCTGCACCTTATCTCATTCTCTTCCTTTCTTTCTCTCCTTCCTGACATTTTATAGAAAGAAGAAGCCAGTTGGATGAAACATCTTCAAAAGTACAGAACAAGTCAAGTTAAATGTGACCAACTACTACTAGACATTGAAATATATCAGTGAACTGCTAATGCCACCCAAAAAACACTATGAAGGCCTCTTGACCCCATAGGGAAAGAGAGCCCTGACTGTTGGGGGCATGTCCAGGGCGGGCTGAAGTGACCAAAGGGTCTTTAAAGATTGGTGGGGGTGTGGGTTGGGCTGGGCCTGAGCTCGACAAAAGTGCCGCGCCCAGAAAATTCTGGAGCCTTCTGGAAGATCCGTTGGGAAGAGCTGCCCACCCTCCGCCCTATAATTTTTCTTTGGTACGTCACAGCTTGCTGCGGTTTTTTGACCTTGCCAGCATAAAATGGCTGCTGTTGATGGAAATGGGAAGCAGACGGCCTGTCCAGCACTTATGGTAAGGACAGGCCTTCCCCCCTTCTTATCTCCTTCCCCTACGTTTGATTATGTGCTCACAGTATAACTGTGACAGGCACTGTTTGAAATATTCATTTGTTTACTATTCATTGGTTATATGTTGGATTTAAAGAAATTTACTATTCATTGGTTATGTGTTGGATTTAAAGAAATAAAAGCTGTGGCCTTGCCCTTTCCAACTTAGCAGTTGTCAGCCTGTTATTTATTGGTATGAAGGGGCAAGGGTTAAAAGAAGGTTATACAATTAAATTACAGTTCATAGTACCTGGACTAATTGCACCTCAGCAGTCATAACTTTAGTTCTCTTTAAAGCGTATCTTAACCCAAAAGCAAAAGTTAATATTTTGTAGTTTACCAATCCTTAGATGTAGTATTAGTTCTCTATTTTTCAGGATTTTTTTATTTTATTTTTCACTAGTGATCCAGCCAGTAAATCTGGTATTTCTCAAATTTCTTTAACATACCAAGCTGTCCAGTAAGGCCTCATGTACACTGAATGTTTTTACAACTGCTCCTAGGGGCGTCTGGTGTATTTGTTTCCTGCCTCTAATCTCCCCTGCATGTTAGCCAATGGGATTCATTTACTAAAGGCAAATAGACTGTGCACTTTACAAAGTGCAATTGCACGCTGCAAGAAGCAGTTGCTCCAGAGCTTAATAAATGAGCAGTAGCTCTGCTGACGTCCATCATCTAATCATGTGCAAGTAAAAATGCTGTTTTTATATACTTTCCTTGTATGTAAATTGGGTATGCTTTGTAAAGTGAAACCACCTAATTTACTCATCTCTGGAGCAATTGCACTTGCAGAGTGCAACTGCACTTTGCAAAGTGTAAAAACACACAGGGGGGTATTTACTAAAACTGGAGAGTGCAGCTCTGTGTAGAAACCAATCAGCTTCCAGGTTTTATTGACAAAGCTTAACTGAACCAGCTGAAGTTAGAAGCTGATTGGCTGCCATGCACAGCTGTACCAGATTCTGAGTGCTCCAGTTTTAGTAAATCTCCCCCACAGTTCACCAGCTCACGCACTGGTCAAAATAACTCCCAAGTCCAGCTGGTAATCCTGATCAAAGGAAACTCATCTTCTATCACTAAAGACGTTGCAGCTCTCTTTAAGTCAGGGGTCTCAAACTGGCGGCCCTCCAACTACAAGTAGCATCTTGCCTCTGCCTGTAGGAGTCATGCTTGTAACTGTCAGCCTTGCAATGCCACCAGTTTGAGACCCCTGCTTTAGGTCCACTGGGTGATGGACATAAATCTATACAAACAAAGAAAGGAAAAGAGCACACTTTTTTAATATGGTTAAATTAACAATTAATATGAAGTTTATGGAAAATGTCTTATTAATTGTTCATTAAACAGTATTACACTAGGGTGGCCATGTGCTCTTTTCCTTTCTTTAATTACAAAGTGCACTTGCCTTTAGTAAATCAACCCCTATGTGTCCCCTAGGCTTTTAGCATTTTTTAGTGGCAGGAGACTTTAGGGGCAGGGGAAAAAAAAACAACTGCCAGTGCATTCAGGAGCAGCAGGGTTTTGATGGTGCTAAATGCATCCAGCACTTTAGTGTTTAATTTCGATAGCTAGAATAAATAAAAAAGTCTGGCCAATGAAATAAACACCCAAACACTGCTAAACTTGGCTAAACTGGTTTGAAAAAAGCTTGGGTGAATTTTTAAAGCGGATTTCTCCTGTCCGGAGAAACAGCGTTTACAATAAACCAGTGTGCATGAGGCCTAAAAGTGGCAATTAGAGGGTTTAAACAAACCATTTCTCATCGACGGGTGTGCTTACAATGGTCAACTTTTATTCATTTAGTTAAAGCGGAACTAAATGTAGAAAATAGGCAATAGATATAAAAAATATGTAAATGTAAAAAACATGCAATAAAGTACACTTACAGTACCTGCCTATTCACAATCCTCTGTAAAATTTACACTGAATTGTGCATGCACAGCTCAGTTTAGAAACATACTGTAGAAAATTTACGGCAGAAATAATAACAAGTGGCCCATTGGGTCTGCATGTTTTTTTGTTTTGGGAGGGGGGTTGTTTTTGTTTTGTTTTTTGAGTATAGATCTATGTTTGTCCCAAGCATTGAAGCCATTTACTGTTGACTGATGTACTTACTACCTCTGCTGGAGGTCTATTCCAATCATCAACTATTTTAGTAAAAATAATACTTTCTAAGATTGGTTTTGAACTTTTCTCCAGTTAGTTTACATTCAGGCAAACTGCCAATGTGACAGGATGACTGCATCCTGTGTCAGCCAATCAAAATGGTTAAAGACAAGCAACCAGAAGAACCCAGGAAGCAGATGCTGGCGAGGAACCTTGAGGACGTTGGACCATAGGAACTAAGGTAAATATTTATGCCTTTAGTTTACTTTAAACCTTTGCACCAAAAGGAAAAAAATCCTGTTTCAGGAACTCCCTAAAAGTGTTAGCTGGAGTTTGTCAGTCACTTATGTAAAGTCTATCTATAGCTACTAGTCCATCTAACACTACCTTCTCCAGACAGTGCTGCTGTCCAAGGGTATCCTTGTGGCTCCTCCATAGATAGAGACGCCACCATAAGACAGGAAATAGATTTACTAAAACTGAATCTCAGAATCTAGTGCAGCAGTTCATAGCAGCCGATCAGCTTCTAACTTCAGCTTGTTCAATTAAGCTTTGACAATCAGTCCTCTTTCACACTGGGGCCGTGGCCGCATTAGTGCTAAAGCACCGCTCTTTGTAGAAGCACTTTAGCATTGTTTAAGCTGTGCTTTTTGGCCGATAGCGAGATGCTTTTAACCCCAAAGAAGGGGTTAAAAACACCCGTATTGCAGTGCTTCCGAAATGCTTTTAGGTGCTTTGTAAGCGCTGCCCATTCATTTCATAGGGCAGGGCATTTTGGGAGCGCTGTATACAGCGCTCCCAAATCGCCCCAATTGTAGGACTTTTCCTAACAACCCGCAAGTGCACTGCCCCAGTGTGAAAAGATACACTGAAATGAATGGGAGGCAGGTTTCAGGTGCTGTTTAGAGGCTATTTCTAGTGCTAAAATGCCTGAAAACCGCCTCAGTGTGAAAGGGGTCTAATACCTGAAAGCTTATTGGTTTCCATGCAGAAGTGAGCCATAATTTTGCACACTACAGTTTTAGTAAATCAACCCCCAAGTGTGTTACTGGCTGGTTCACCAGCTGTAAATAAAGAAAATAAACTCTTAAAAAAAAGAAAATTAATGCAACCACCATAGGGACTGGTAAGCTGCAATATACTATGTTTTTGCTTTTAGGTTTAGATATGCTTTAATCCCCTCAGGTTGCAAGATCTTGTTGATGGAGCTGAGAATGGGTTACATTATCAATTCTGATTAGAGTGCACCTTCAAATATTTACGTTTCTATTAGACAAGATGGATTTAATATCTCTTTCTGTTTAAATTATTTTTTATTCATTTGACAAAGAGTTAGAAAACACAATACACCACCATTAAAAACACCATAAATCACAGACGTTAAAATCACAAAACACAACATAACATAAGTACAGTGACATACATATATAAAGGTGTATCTCCTAGAACCTTATTATAATTTCCCAAAATATCTAAAATTATATTTTAATTAGAATAATATTTATTACTATATTTCTGTATTTATGTCTATTTAAGGTAAGTGCGTTTGTAATCCAGGTTTAGTGGCCCTTTAAAACACAGAAAATGTATAGCTGCTAGGAAGCACAACAGTTTGCTTTTGCTTGCACAATGAAACCTTAGTATGGCTTGCCTTTCCTGATTGTTATGCATTCCATCATGGAGCACGTCCACAGTCAGTCACGTGATCTAAGTGGGTGAAGCCTCCAGCTTGCAGGGCTATGATAGGCTTGTGTGTTCTCATAAGGATGATAAAAATAGCTCTATGTACATTGTCTCCCTGCAAGCCCAACGCTAAGAGCTTTCAAGTCGATTACAGTGTTTGCTCAAAATCTTAAAGGCAGGTTTGTTATTTCTGGTGGTGATCTATCATTATGCACCAGATATTAGCTATATCAATTATAATATATATACATTATCATATTAGTATGCTTCACTTTCCTTTTGTGGTTTTGCTGTTGCAGTGTTACATTATCTTTTTATAGCATGCTTACTGTGTATAATAAAGATGGCAAGTAAAGAATAAAAAAAAGACTGTAAGAAAAAAAAGATCTACCCATCAACAGGCATGCCAGACATGACATTTAGCATCATAAAATTCTTAAATTGTATGCTCACTGCTGCTTTGAATGTTTAAATTTGAAAGGTAACCAGTAACAATGATTGCAAAATTATTATATCTGCACATCCTGGATTGTCATTCACTTACATTACTATGTATTGAATTACTGACCCTGAACAAGTATGCAGGCAGTGAAGTTAAATCTCCTACACTAAGTAGTGAGAGCAGAATGGAACTCTGATATATATATAAATATATACATATATATATATATATATATATATATATATATATTTTTTATATCTATATATATACCCCCCCCCCCCCCCCCATGAAGTTTATGCCATAATATGCTAGTATGCATATCACAATATACATTTCTTTAGGAACAACCAAATGTGGTTAAACCCTTCCAGGAATAAAAAGTAAAGACAAATAACAGCATTAATAATGTAACATGTTGCATAGGTTGAAAGAACCATCTGGTCAGATCATACATAAGCTAACCACGCATTAACAGAGCATCCTTCTGTCCTCTGAAAGTAACTACAGTACAGAGTTACGGGGGGAAAGTCTGATGCACGGTGTCTAACAGGGATCTGTGCACACCCATTTTTGATTAAATGAGTATGAGAGGAAGAGAAACCAAAGACAGGGAGAGAATGAAAGAGGGAAAGGAGGAAAGAGAAGAGTAAAAAAACAGGGAAGGGGGAGCAGGGGAGGGAATCGCCCCCGGGAAGCAGGAAACCCCAATACCAATCAGGCAGTGAAAATCGCAGTGTTGAAAGTTTTGCGTATTGGAGGAATTCATCGGAGAAGCGGAAAAGATTCCAGTAAAACCATCTGGTCTTATGTTCCTCTGATGGATCCTGGAGAAAATAGCATAATGTATGACCTGCTTAAGGGATACCCCTTTATCCAGAAAACGGTATCACAAGTCCCTTCTTAAACACCTTCTTAATGCAGTATGGGCATGCATTCCGTGCTAGTGGAATCAACAGGCAGTGCTAACAATAGCCCAATCGCTTGTGAAAGTGGGTGATATTGAACGGATGGAGGATCTGACCCCTGCTCTCCAGGTAGGGTTGCCACCTCATCCCTTTAATCCCGAACACATATGAATTATACAGGTTCTGGGGCTAATTTAATGCAGATAAGGCACCAAGTGAGTTTAATTACCACCTTAATCAGCCAAAGAACCTGTGTAATTCATATGTGTTTGGTTTTAAAGTGAACATGTACCCATACATGTTCAGATCAGACAGTGAGGTGCAGAGGGATAGGAGAAAGTAACGTAACTTGTGCAGAAAAAAAAACTAATGTCTATGCACAATTATACTGAGGCTGTTTTCAAATGCTTATATTCAGAAAATTGGTCTAATGGGTTTACATTCATCTCTGTATCTAAAAGCATTGTGAAGAAACAAATTTTAACACAAGCAATGAAATCTTAGCTCTTTATCCATATCACTTTCTGCTGCTGCAGATCATGTCAGACTCCCTCTAATGTAAAAACACAGCAAGTGTAAGCTAGAAACTGAAACCCCCCAACCACCCAGAGTGGGTAGCTAAATTTACATCCAGTCTCCCCATTATGTTTCCAGGCTGCAGAGAAATTGGAATGCTATACCATATCTGACAAACTGTGGATAAGGGTGTATAACCTCACCCAAACAATATTACACAGGAATCTGGCACACAATCCCTGGGAAGCCTTGCTCCACAGACCCATCTCTGACCTCACCACAAAGGAATGGGGTGGGGGGAGTTCACAGACCTAAGGCTTTAATAAAGTACAAAGACACATAAGGGACAGGGGGGGATGGGAAAATCTCAAACGTTCTCTTCCTTAAAGGAGTGTGGACCAGTCTGCGACAGTCCTCAATAGACACCCTCTCCCTCTGGTGGATGAGGTGCTTTCTGGCACACCATTAAAGCCTAGTACACATGGGCGGTTTTAATAGAAACCGTCCAACATTTGGCCCGTGTGTTCAGCAGCTGGTCCGACAGAAGCATGGGGCATGACCAAAAAAGGTCTACCGACCAGCATCCGATCAGAGCTCTCAGTCAATGGTGTTCTGGCTGGGGGCTGTCCCCCTGTCAAAACACAAAAACGCATCCGGGGAGATTGCTGTACGAACATTGGATCGTTAGTATAGCGTCTCTTCCTGAGCTCTTCCGTTTTTTTTCCATTCAGTCCATTGGGTCCTTAAAGCAACACCAGTTGCCATCAATGTCCTCTTGTAAATGCACCACAAAATAGTCCATTCAGCACCCCAAAGTGGGTGTTGGTAGTCTGTGGTACAACGTTTTTGTGTTCGTTCCACCCCCCTTAACAGGTCCTTTGCAAAGATTCACAAGAAACCTACTTCTATACTAAATGATACATATTCAGATTTCTTGAAAGTTTGTTTTCCTTTGCTTGAGTACAACCATAATTTGAACCTTGACCAATAATTACTCTTGCTTTGATAAGCACCTAAGTTGGGTCAATGTGACCGATCCCCAATGGGGCCTTTCCGGCATTGCTCCATTTTCCTCTCCCCACCTGCACTTTTTCTTCCAGTTTTACTCAAAGTTTCCCTTAACACTGCCAAAGGTTTCTATAATATTCCAAATCAGCATTTACTCACTATGGAAACACATGCCATACCAGCCCCACCCCCATCCACAGTTCGGATTACATGATTACATTCTTTCCTCCCCCTCCCCCTTGCCTGTTCCATCCATAACAGATATAACTATATCCCCAGATTTATTTTTCCAGCCCTTGCATGCATTGTTTTAAGTTGCAAATTAAAAACCACTTGCTTTTTGGATTTGTTAATTTCTGTCTTAATGTTAATATTTCTCAATACCATGTAACAGACAGTTTTAATGTACCACAATCTGTGCCAACAATATTGTAAAACAATAGAATTCTTGTAAAAAGAAACAAATGGAAACCCAACTCTGGAGTTTTTGCTGTGATATTTGGAGGATTTTAAAAATAACATTTTCACACTAAAAGCAAATAGAGAGGTTGGGCTTTCTTAAGCTCTTTCACTGCTTGTTAATACTATGTGAATGTAAATAGTTTAATGTCCATAGTCTGGGCACAGGGGCATTTTAAAGTAACATGATTCTGCCAAGTATCTCATTGCCAGTATTTTTCTTAGTGTCATTTAACCACTTTCAGACCGGACCAATTTGCAGCCAAAGGACCAGGCCCCTTTTTGCGATTCGGCACTGCGTCGCTTTAACTGACAATTGCGCGGTCGTGCGACGTGGCTCCCAAACAAAATTGACGTCCTTTTTTTCCCACAAATAGAGCTTTCTTTTGGTGGTATTTGATCGCCCCTGCGGTTTTTATTTTTTGCGCTATAAACAAAAATAGAGCGACAATTTTGAAAAAAATGCATTATTTTTTACTTTTTGCTATAATAAATATCCCCAAAAAATATATTAAAAAACATATTTTTTCCTCAGTTTAGGCCGATATGTATTCTTCTACATATTTTTGGTAAAAAAAATCGCAATAAGCGATTATTGATCGGTTTGCGCAGAAGTTATAGCGTTTACAAGATAGGGGATAGTTTTTTTATAGCATTTTTATTAATAATTTTTTTTTATTAGTAATGGCGGAGATCTGCGATTTTTTTTGTGACTGCGACATTATGGCGGACACATCGGACATTTTTGACACATTTTTGGGACCATTGTCATTTTTACAGCAATTAATGCTATTTAAATGCATTGATTCCTGTAAAAATTACACTGGCAGTGAAGGGGTTAACCACAAGGGGGCAATGTAGGGGTTAAGTAGGCCTAGGGGTGTGTTTCTTACTGTGGGGGGGCGTGGCTGTCAGCTAGTGAATGCTGATCTCTGCTCCAATCACAGGGAGCAGAGATCGGCGTCACTAGTTGCTAGGCAGAACGGGGAGATGCTGTTTATCTCGGCATCTCCCCGTTCAGCCGTCCCGTGAGACAATCGCGGATGTCCCCACGGCGATTGAGTCCGCGGGGACCGCGATCGGACTCACGGGGGTTCCGACCGGTGCGGGAGCGTGCCGCTCCCGGCGCGCTCCCGATGGCACGGACAGGCAGAAAGGAGGGACTTATATATACGCCCTCCTGCCTGTACGTGCCATTCTGTCGACGTACATCTGTGTGCGCCGGTCGGCAAGTGGTTAAAATTCATTGTGAATTTAAAAATTCTAAATAAGGATATTCAGTCCTCAGGCACACAATATATAAGGGTTGATTTACTAAAGGCAAACAGTTTTCACTTTGCAAACTAATTTTCCCTTCACTTAGTGAAGCTCTGCTGACTTCCACCATCCAACCGTGTAAGCAAAAATGCTGTTTTTTTATTTTCTGATTGGGTTGTTTTTGCAAGTGAATGTGCACCACATTTATTAGGCTAAGGGGAAATCCCCTTGGAAAGTGAACAGTCTATTTTTCTATAGTAAATAAACCCCAAAGAGTCAAGGAAAGTTTTAGGAAATAATCGGTATGTCAAAAAAATTCACATCATATATACAAATAATTGCTATGCCAGCCATTTTGTATTTAATGTTAATAACATTTTGACTTTCTGCCATTGTATTTTTCAGAAACGAATATAAAAATTACTTCTCTTCTATGCAATCATGAACAACTGTGGGTTTTGTAGAGAACTTCCCAAGAAATTATATATATGAGGGCATTTTTGTACAGAACACCCCAGAAATGGAATCCTGTTCCTGTAATTGGTTCCCAGACATCTGCTCAGAGCTTGGCGTAAATCTAAAGGCATTTTCTGCAATAATAGCTGTATTTTTAGATAGAAACTTTCAAAATTCTTTAGACTAAAAGAATCATGGGCTACCCTTTTTTTAATTACAGCCCAGAGACTGCAGAAATAGTAAAATCAAGACTCTCACAAAGCTCTCAGTTGGACAAAGAGGATGATACGGCCTACTTCAATTTCTGTTAAAGAAAAAAATAAACTGCAATAAAATACTCCACAAAACAAAAGCTTCCAATTAAAGCAAATCTATTTAATACACATATATATGTAAAAGACATCCAACCATATTCATGCATTTTCATTTAAAAAATGTTTTTACGTATAGCCTGTAATTATATGAATGCAGACATATTTTCTGATCTTATACACAGGCTTTGCTCTTTCTCTCATTTATTAGTGTTGATTTTAACAAAAGCTTTCCATTTCTGCAAGTCATATCTGTGTAAAAGATAACAAGCATTCTGGCCCATTACCGAACACTAATTATTTCAGTTCCTGTACATTTGTATAATATCTTGTTGGAATGGGCCGCTTTATCATGCCATAGCCTTTCAATGGGACTGCAGTTTGTTTCTGAATTTAGATGTTTCTCGTGTTTAATTTGTTCCTTAGTTTTTGTTGTTTGCAATTAATTGGTCACTCAGTAATTGAAAGCCACGCAGAACCAAAACAGCCCTACACAATTTTAATCAGTCCACTATGTTGGTATGGAGACTTAGTTATTTATTTATTGCTTCACACATAGGCTCTGTACTTAGTAGATGGTTCAGGTTTTGACTTTTTTTTTTCCTTTTTTATAACAGAAAACCATTCCAGCAGCACAGAAGAACATTCAGAACATTCCAGTGGTGCTTAACAAATATAAGATGGACAGCAAATTCATTTTTTGGAGAATATTTGTTTCTACTATTCTAACTTCCTATGAACTCTGCTCTTGTTAATTGTGTTTCTTATGGCAAGCTCATAAAACTTTTTTTTAATATAACAGAAAACCATTCCAGTAGCACAGTAGAACATTCAGAACATTCAGGTGGTCCTTAAAGGTGGTTTAACATGAACATAACATGAAGGTGGTCCTATGAACTCTGCTCTTGTTAATTGTGTTTTTTATAGCAATCTCATAACACAAATGATGCAAAGTGTAAAATATGCCTGATGCACCTTAGTTATCACTTTGGGATTTTTTATTCACTTGTTTCAAGACTATGGGAATAATTTACCAAGGGCAAACAGACTGTGCAAATAGCAGTTACACCAGAGCTTAGTAAATAGGTAAGGTTTCACGTACTGCAAAAAGTACCAAAAAGTACCAGTACTTTGAAAAGTACACAGTCTATTTGCCTTTAGTAAATCAACCCTTACATAACATTCCCTTCACTGACTTATTCTTAGTGCAGACTTCTGGAAAAATCATTGAGCCAATCACACAAGCAGGAAATAATATTTCTAGAGGTGTTTTATACACCAACTGTGTACGGAACTCTTCCAGATTGCCATATTGCATTGAATTTTATAGAAAATTATAAAGCTGTTAAGGGTTAATCATGTGTCTAGTGTAGTCATTCAATACCTCTCAGACCTCAGATCCAATGTATTCTATAATTTCAGATATCTGGAATCAGTTCTCAATAGAACCATATAAAACGACACTCACACCATGCTGTCTTTTGAGAACTAATTGTATTAATATTCACAAATTTCCATTTTACAATATGTACAGTTTGAACACCCCTTTAACTTCTCAGATAACTGTCTCAACATGAGATTCCACTAACTCATTTGTTCTCAGCTGTCCCGTTTGAAAATACTTGGGACCCCTGGATTAAATACCTGTCAAATACTCTATGAGACAGCTATGCCATGGAGTTCCTTTTTTTTTAGGGTGCACCTTCCTCTTCTTCTTTCTAATGCTTTGTTCCTCTTCTCCTCTCATATTCACCATATTCTCTCTACTTGTTCTACTATACTCGCCCTTCGTGGGGGCTCAGGTCAACTGGGGTATCCGCAACTGCCGGAGAGTTCAGACCGGTGTCAGGAGTTCCTCATAATTTAGCGTAATACTTTCCTTTTTACATGCTATCCTACCCATACTGATTTCTGAGTAAGAGGGGAGCCTCTTAGATCTAAAATAGCATTTTTGGATGGTCTACCTGTTTTCCTTCAGAAGGATGGGAGGCGACAATAGTCATGATGTATACATATCGTTTATTGCTGCTTTTCCTCTTTACACTGTTCTTTCTGAATCACACATTGTATGTTCATAAGGTAACTGGCAATTCAGTATGTTTATGTCAGTGTGTACCCTGTTACAAAGATTAATACCCTGGTTTATAGCCAACGACTGTTTATTGTCATAACGACTATTGTTGACGTTGTATACTTTAAAAACTTGAATAAAAACCATTGAAAATGAAAATGATAAAGCTGCAAATTAAAATGGGAAGGTCATTTTTAATAACATTTAATTAGAATATGGCTTGTGTAGCAATTGCATATGCTATATGATTTTTTTCTTTTCCAATGCTATAATTTTTTTTTTATCTGCTATTTTTTCCCCAAAAAAGGGGAGTTACCTTTTAAAGTGTTTATTTAATAACTCTGGTGCAGTATTGTATGCCTTCTTTGTTAAATAGCACTAGTGTTATTTACAATATACATTAGTTAGATAAAGATTAGAAGATCACTTAACATTTAGGAGTTACACAAAAATATCCTAATTGAGTGTACAAGCAGCTGTGTCACCATACATTACACAGGCATGATCCACTATTGCCACCATTAGGAAGCCGCTTCTGAGCAAAAATGTCCAGGCTGGGAGAGATTAAAAAAGAATGAAAAAGTATTTTTATATGGAAACAAAAGCATGGCAAATGCTTATGATACACAGTGCTCTAGCAAACTAAATGTCATCCAGTTACCATTTAGATCTACTAAAGATTTGCTATGCTGGCACACGTTCAGGTTCTGTAAATGTATTTTTAAAACAGGTAAATCTATAAATGTATGATTTATGATTTCTTTTTTCAATTTTAAATTTTTTTATCTTTTAAACTTTCACCAGCCTCATCATTATTACTAGCATTTGTTAGATGTAGATTTTATTGCACATATAATTAAGCAGACTAAACTACAGCCTCTAACTTTTGTGCAAAGTGCGTCATAAATGTAAAAGGAAGAGAAATAGCCTTGAGGATGCATTTGGACGTTAAAGGCCTTTAATCTTTTTTTGGCTGGTGCCCAAGTAATGCCTGAGCAACTGTTCTTCAACACACTGCTCAGGCTGTGCAATGATCATTGTCTAGAAATTGCAATCCAAGTAAATATATATAACTACTGAAGCACTGTCTTTACTAATACATAATTAAATGTACTTTTTTTTTAAGCAAGCGGTGTAAGTACATGTTCTGACTTGGTATCAGCCTCTTGCAGTCCTTGAACAACAGTGCTTAGAGTCTAGAGAATATACTGGTTGGAGGAATGAGTACAGTGACAGAAAGATGAGCTCATTCGTCTTTTTCTCCTTTCACTGTCCAATCACTGGCTGTGGGAGGGAGAAGACATGTAAATCTTACTTATTTGCACCAGAGACAATTAAGGCCTCCTAGCAGACAGGGCTGTGCAGTGTTGCAGAGATATGGAAGTCTCAGAACTGGAAGGACTGAAATACAAACTAAGCAGCAGTAAAAACAACTCCCTTTTTTATCTTGTCTGTGTATCTTCCTGGAATTTAGCTTTAAAGAATTCTGCAGACTTTTTATATTTTCTAGGCATGTCATCAGCAGATTTTTTCATTTTTAAAATGCCATGGATATATCACAGATTTAAATGGTATCATAAAGGGTAAAATAAAAAAAATGTAAGCATGGCGCACACATACATAAATAAATTGTGTAAAACAGCACCTAACAATAAACAAATAATAGTAGATGATGCTCACATACATGCCCTGAAAACTCATGAATAACATATATAAAAAGGCAATGTGGTTAGGCAATAAATGATATATATATATAAAAATGTGAAAAAATGATATAAGATAGTCCAGTGTGACTGTCCCAAAACTAATGGTTGCTTCAGAAAATAGATACTCTTAATCTTCACCGCTAGTGCTCAAATGGTGGATGTACACTCACCAAAGTTGTTTGATCCCTTTTACAGGTAGGTCAAAATAGGCTTATGAAACCACAAAATAGCTGGGATCCCTCGGATGAGAAGCTCTACATCATTCCTCCATTCCTCCAGAATTAGAGTAGAAAACTCATAGAGAAAATGACTCTGCAGGAAGCAAGATTAAAAAGCAACATAGTGTAGTATTTTATTTGTAATTGGTGTTAAAAACATAACAAATAGGAATTGCACTCACATGTATTAGAGCCCATGCATTGGCACTAGTGTGTACAGCTTGTGCAGATATCCAATAGCTTCTCCAGGGCTGGTGTGCGATCCAAGCCTCGTTCTGACTAAACAGCCCAAAAATGATGGATTCCTACTCCTACTAGGGATCCGTCATTTTCGGATCTTTACATTGTGTATTTTGCATAACTAAGGTGTTTCGTTCAGGGGCAGGCACATTTTTTATATATTTTTTCACAATTTTAAGGTGCCATACACTGGTATTGTATTTGTATCATGAAGGGTAAACTAAAATAAAAATATACTGTTTGTGTGTGTGTGTATATATAAATAAATTAATTTGCTTAGTTAATTTACAGTTAAAAGGTGGAGGATGAAATATTACAGGTGCTCATATTTCCCAACAATATGAGGCATATTTAAAAAAATAATTTAATGATGAATGCTCAGCCTATTAATATGTGATTTAAAGAAAATCTAAGGACACATTTCATTGATATATTATATGAATTGTAATTAATGTTGGTTTTAAGAGTGAATGAAATGCAGCAGTTCAGTTTCACATGCAGCAGTAAATGTATGGTCTTTCCCTTTCATAAGCCCAGTGGAATACCCCTTTGGGTACCAGTAGAAATTACCACTGACTCCTCCTTGTGGAATGGAAAAAGATCAGGGAATTTTGACCAGCATCTGGGGGTCAGAATTGCTTAGAGTATCCTAAGAATAACTAAAGGCTAATTTTCATGAAGTACTTTCAAATCAAAATAATAATAATAATATATACACATGGAACTAGGTTCTCTTCAGTTCAGAATTTTGTGGGAGACAAGTTGGTAAACTATGCATAAGAATATATGAATATATATATATATATATATATATATATATATATAGAGAGAGAGAGAGAGAGAGAGAGAGAGAGAGAGAGATAGATATATATATATATAGATATATATATATATAAATAGATAGATATATTTCTATCCTATTGTGCCACTAGAGGCAGTAACATTTGTAAAGTAATCTACAAGGACACTTCACTGCCAAAACAATGTAGCTCAAGCAAATTATACTTCATTGCATAAAGCTAAGTTTTTTTATATTTTTTCTAATGTATTCAGCAAACATTTCTCAGCCATGTGTAAAATGTATTTACATAGGAGCAAAATTTATTTACACTGAATGAGATAAATAAGATGCAGTAACTTACAAGGCAAAGAATTCAAACCTGGTAATCCAATAAATTCTAATTGTAGGTAAACTTCATCATATTTTCAGCAGAATAATAAGGCATTTTAGGGCCCTGTATATCAATCAAAAGCATGTCTCTCTCACACTCACAAAGTGCTACCAGATGCAGGGGTAAAGAAGAATGTTTTCATCCAAATGTCTCAAAACATGCCACTAGTAATGCATTTCTTTTATGTCAAAATAAGCTTAAACTAATCCTTTGCTAATCTCTGGAGAAGCGGCATTGTTACCCTAGGACAGGACTGCAGACCTACTCTCCTCATTTCCATAACTTACAGTGTAGATTTTCTGTAGTCCTAACATAATTTCTGTTTTGAGTAACTTTAAGCAACTTTAAAGCTGAATTCCAGGTATGGCAATTTTTACATAGTCACATGGACTAATGTAAGTATCCCAGATAGCAAGGATAACTTGCCTCAAATTTGTGGCAGTGTTGAATTGTAAGTCTGTTAACTTGCGGCACATTCTGACTGGCAAGTTGTACACAGTAGTCTTGCAGAATATTTGCAAAGAAAGTTGATCTGGAGTCATGCAATTGTGCAACAAACTTGTGAAGCCTGGCAAGTCTAGCAATAGCTTAGCAAGTCATTTTCCAACTTGCAGCACAATTGCTTGCTATCTGGGATATATGTGCCATATCTGTGGGATCCCTGCAAGAGCTGGAAATCAATCTAGTAGACACTGCCACTACAGTGATTGTTGCTAGCCACTGGGTCACATGAGGAGTGGCTGCACTTCCGCTGACTGAACACAGGGGGCATGCATTTAGCACGGACACCATGTAGAGAACACTTAGCATTTCACCGGCAAGGGACCGAAAGCTAGTGGAGATCACTGTAGTGGCAGCACCTACTACAGTGATTTATGGCTTCCACATGAATTGGTCAGGTATGGCACAGACATACTTACATTAGTCCGAGCTTAAATCAAATACTTGCATTGTTCCAAGATGGAAGCAAAAATCGCCATACCTGGGATTAATCTTTAACCTCCCTGACGGTATTCCCGATTCTGGCTCGGGGTGGATTTTCAGAACAAAAAGCAGTAACCCCAAGCCACACTCGGGATCGCATCGCAGGATACAGGAAGAGCTTACTTACCTTGTCCCCTGGATCCTGCGATGTCTCCCGGCAGTGTGAGTGGCTCGTCCTCCGCTCGATCCATCACGGAGCCGAGCTCCGTTCCCTGCGAGCGTTGCGACGCACAGGGACGGGGAACAGCCCCAAAATTCAAAAAGTGAAACACACACTATACATACAGTATACTGTAATCTTACAGATTACATTACTGTATTAAATTATTTCACATCCCTTTTGTCCCTAGTGGTTTGTCCAGTACCCTGCTTGCAGTTTTATATTATAAAAACTGTTCTTTAAGCCTGGAAACTGGAGATTGTCCATAGCAACCAAAACCGTCCCTTTACATCAAAAGCAGTTTTAGACCAGCTAGAAAACAGTGATAATAAATTAGAATCACTTGCAGAATTGAGCGATAGTGATTTGTGGGGAAATTCGTCATCAAACACTGAAAAGTAATGACAGCAACAATTCTACAACTGAGCAAATTTTAGTGTTTTTGATTTGATTCTTGATTGATTTGATACATTTATTGAATAATTTTTATTATATTATTATTTGGTATAAATATTTATAGTTATTTATTATATTATATATTATGATTTCCTGTTTTAAACTTTATCATACCCAAGATGTCTACTAGACTCTTGTTTGGATAGATTTAAGTGAGTTATTCCTAAGAATTTCACCAGGGAGGTTAAAGTAGAACTATAGGCAAAACTTTTTTTAAATTTTGGATAGAGTAAGGAAGAGTTGCAACCCCTGTCAGATTTTTGTTTCCCCATCTGTGTCCCATTGCTGAGATTTCACTTCACTTGCTGTCCCATAGTCAAACAGGAAGTGAGAGGAAATCCCTGCAAATTAAGGGAATTCCCTGGGGACCCCCAGGTCACCAGAGCTAGTGTTCCCATTGGAAGATTTCCCCTCTATTACTTTTCTGTACTTTTCTATTTACTTTCAATGATAACAGTAAATAGGACAAATAGGGGGTGCACAGACAGCAGTAAAAACTGACAAATGTTCTAATCCCTCTTCGCTCTATCCAAAGAAAACTATTTTATGTTTCTAGTTTTAGAAAATAGGAGGATATCTTATATTTACTTTTTTTGCTTCTTGATTTCTGGTGTAGGCCAAAATGATGTCATGGGCATTTTTCTTCCTTCATCAGGAAGATGGGGAGGAGGATTTTTCTCAGCTATGCACACCTTCTTGTACACCTCAGCGCCTGAGCTAAGGGCAGATAAATTCCAGAAAGGAAATGTTATTTGCCCTTATTCAAGATGGCCAAAGCTAGAAATGCTGGTGGGGGGGGGGGGGGGTTCAAAGTGATTTCTTAACAAAATAAAGCATAGTGATGTAGATGGATGGATGAGTTTGCTTGATTATTAAAAATGTATGAAATATACTGTATTTATTGGCATATAACACTCACTTTTTCACCATGAAAATCGGGTGCAAATAGCGCGTGCGTGTTATACGCCAATACTTAAATTTTAGCTGCCTCTGAGGGGACAGGGAGGGGGGTGGTACGATCGCCATCATACAGTGAGAATCTCCTGTTTACTTGGCGGCCTCTGTAATAGGAAGTCCCGTCTCCTGGGCCGCCATTGGTCCACTGTTTTGTCTATCATAGGAGACTCTCACTGTATGTAATCTGTCGGTGCACGTCCTGCCCCCCTCCCTGTCCCCTCTAGGCTGCAGATAGTCATCGATCAGGCTGCACTGATGGCAATTTTGAGGCTGCTGCATTGAAGGCAATGGTGAGGCTGCTGCATTGAAGGCAATGGTGAGGCTGCTGCATTGATGGCAATGGTGAGATTGCTGCATTGATGGCACTTGTGAGGCTGCAGATGGGCATTGATCAGGCTGCATTGATGGCAATGGTGAGGCTGCAGATGGGAACTGACCCTCATTTTGCTTTAAAGTTCCTTATTTAAAATTTTAGTTTTTTTCCCAGAAACTTCCCTCTTAAAATGAATGTGCGTTTTATACACCTGTGCATGTTATATGCTGATAAATACGGTAATTTTCTGTTTGGTGCTCAGATGTGTACTTTTCTGTTCCACTGTTTTTGCCATTTTCTTCTGGTGCCTTAAAAAAAATGTGCTCAGTGCAGTTTATTCACCATTTACAGAAATCTTCCACAGGGCTAAATGGTTCCACATGTTAAACATAGTGTGCATCTGTGTTATATGATTTAATGCATGCAGCTGAAGAAGAAGTTCTCTCCCATCAGAAAAACTAGAAACTTTAGAGACAAAACTACTACAACACTATTTATTTTTATAGGGATATTAGAGCACAAATTTTCAAATCACATGCACTTTGTGCTAAATACAATTAAAAAAACATTAAATGTTCAGACCATTTAGAATTGTACTTAATGTTCAAACCTACCGTACATCTGCAATTTCCAAGTCTAGTAGTTTTCCTCTGCACTTTTCACTTCCTGTGCCAACTGGTGGCGCTGTTGTTTTAGCTCAGATGTTAGTGTGCTAGAAAATAAATATTATGAAACTCGTTTGGAAAATCTAGACAAAACCACATTTGCAAGTTGTCTATAACATAAGTGTCAGGTTTTGTTTTCTAACCTTTACTACAAAAAAATTAGAGAGCTAACATCTGACTGATCACGAAGAGCTATAGTTTTAATTTTGCTTACGCTACTTAATGTATTTTTATTTGTATAGGGGAATGTTCGATTCATAGATCATTACCATGTAATAAAATAACAAAAATAACAATGTATCATTTCTAATTATTACTCTTTCAAACAATTAAAGTTTAACTTAAATATGACCTTGACAGATACAGTATTAAAGTTCTAACTTAAATTTAACGACTAATAATTTACACAAAATGTATATTGAGAAAAATGTAAATTTGTATTTTAAATAACTTTATGTTTTCCATTAATAATCATGTATTTTTAATTAGGAATGTTTATAACCGTTTATAATTGTTGCTGCAATTTATTTTTTTAATTATTATTAATAGCAAATGTTTGTATGTTAACAGCTATTCTTCCTTTGGTTAGGCAAATAAAAAATAAGGCTTAGGCCCTTTGTGGTTTCCCATTTTCAGTTTAAATGCATGTAGTTTTGCTATATACACATTGCACAAAGAAATAGTTTATAAACTCAGTTTCTCAACATATGTGAAAGACAGATGGCAGTCAAGTCTAAGAGAGGGCTATAATTATCAGTCTCTATTCATTTAAAATTTTAAAGAGTGGTGGGTGGAGTAGTATGTGCTAGCCTCTCCCTAGAAATAAGAAGAAGCAATCGTGTCTAGGAAAAATGAAAAAAAAAAATGGCTGTGGAATGTGTAGAGTTGTAGGAACAGCTAAAAATATCCAACGCTGGTAAACCGGGAATGAAGACTGCTCAAAGCAAATGGGCTCAGCAGAGTGTAAGGAAACAAAGAAAAGACTGGGAGGCAAAGCTAGGAAGTCACACAGACTGTTTATTAGTAAATAGGAAATCTTGGTGAGCAAGGTAGACTCAGGAAATTCCCAGCAATGCATTACTGACAAAGATTCTCATTGCTTTTTTTTTTTTTTCATTTTAGTTATAGGATTGCAGGGCATGTTTGAACTAATATAAAAATTGCCAAGTTCTTACTTGTATTATAAAAAGCTAAAAAATACTGAATTTTTTTTATGTTCTTTTAAGTTTATACATTCACGCATGCATTTTTATAAGCAAAAACATGAAATGACACAGTTAAGAGAGCTGTGTAAAAGCATACATACAAAAGAAGAAATGTAAAATCATTAGGAAAATTTATATATAGCTGAGTCTTAATCAATATATGCATACATTTATATTTTTAATAAAAGCAAGTAATCATCATCAATATTTGAAATTTAAATTATATGTTTAACAATGGGGCTTTCTACTATTAGAGTATGCATCTAATATCTACTAGAAGTATGCATGTTAGCTTTCCAAAAAAAAGGTAACTATAATAACAGGTTAATCAGTAATAGAAATGATTACATTCACATCCAAACACAAATAAATTCTAAATAAATACTGTAATAAGTGTTCTTGTTATTTCAATTAAAAAAATATGCCCAAACTAACATATTTGTTAAACTGGATGGACTTGTGTTTTTTTTTTCAACCAGATTAACCATGTTAGTGAATGTAACCATTATGATGATTAAAACTATTAAACATACTAATGATTATGAACATTGATAATACTAATAATTTGTTAATATTACTAATGATGATAATTAAACATAGCAAAATGGTTTAGTTATGCTTTAGATAAGCCACAAATGTTATCTCTAAAAGTAAAAAGGCTCAGTATCAAAATGTTTTAGTCTGTAGAGATCCCACATATGCATTAGTATATTTTTAACTTTTTTTTTTAAATTATAAATAACTAATGAAAAACTCATTTATTTTCTATTTCTTATCCATTTATATCTATTTATTCTATTCTGTACTACGTTGATATTATTTTAATTTGGAAGTTATTCTTTCTACTCCTATATTGCTGCTAAAATGGAAAATAACATATATTTAACTAACAAATGACTCTTTCTCACATCAAACATTTGCTCTATACTAGTCATGCTTCCTTTAACTTCATTTCAACAGTGAAACTGTCTGAGTTTGTAGTCAAACCAACATCCGGAAATACATTTTACTACAGTGAGGCGATAAAAGAAACAATAGATTTCAACTAGAAGAGACACTGGGAAATAGGATAATACTCCCAATCAGTTAATTAACTGTGTAAATTTGTAAATAAGTCTGAAGTCGTTATCTCTAGTGGTATGTTCCTTCATTACAAATGTTTAAATAGTATTACCATTTGTTTGTTGAAATATTCAGCAAAGTATATTTAACTCAACAAATCATGCAATTGATTTAGCCACTAATTAGTCCACAAAGAACCTTCGGGTAATGTTCAATTACTGTGCCTGTGATGTCTTTGATTTTTAATGAGAAACTTTACCAAATATTCAGTAAGTGTGCATTTGGCATTGCTATTGTAATGTTTGCCTGAAAGTAATATTTGATGTAACATTCATATTTGTACTTGTCAGTCAGGTCCATATTTTGATGAGGGAATTTCAGAAATAGATCTGTAGACACTTTCTTTAGTGCAGAGCCAGCTTCATGGGGAGAGAATGTAAGGACATACCTTCCAAAACGAATCATGTGCCACCCTTTCTGCTCAACCATATCCTTCATATTGCATTTTTATTTTTTCCTGTCATTGTCTACAGCCAACTAAGTTGTATTTTTTTTCTGTTTCAATCATTTTTGAAGAAAACAAGAAGTAAATGATCACTTGACAGAGTAGCGAACAGTCCTTGTGTGCTCTGTACATGTAACAAAATTTGTATTTAAAAGAGGAGGGGGAAATCAAAATAAGAACTTGGCAAAATCGGGTTTGGCCTTCCTCAAGGCCATGAGTGGGTACACAGCATAAACACATATAAACAGAGCTCGCTCGCATTGAGCTATAGACTAAGTATGAGACATCAATAGCATCATAAACATTGGGACAGGCTTTTCACTTTGCAAGAGAGTTTTACCTTCGCTTAGTAAATGAGGTAAAAACTAAATAAAGAATACCTAATCAGGTGCAAGGAAAACAAAAAACAGACAATATTTTTGCTTGCATATGATTAGATGATCGAAGTCCTAATTTACTAACCTAAGGGATAATTCACTTGCAAAGTGAACAGCTTATTTGAATTAACTTTACTTTTGAAAACATAAAGTGGTTTTAAAGCCTAAAGGTTTTTTACCTTCATGCATTCAATCCATTAAGGTAAAAATCTTTCTGTCTCACAGAATCCCCCCCAGCCCCTCCTTGTGCTTGCCTGAGCCCATTCTCAATTTAGTGCTATGCATGAGAGCACTCAGAGCAGTGGCTCCCTAGGCTCTGTCTCCCTCCTCACTGGGCAGACTGATAGCAGCAGGAACCATTGGCTGCTACTTCTGTCAATCAAATCCTGTGATGTTGGAGCAGGGGGCAGGGCTGAGCCGCCCAGTCTGTGTCAATAGACACAGACCGGCCGGCTCGGAAGTGAGCCCGCATGAGTGCCCCTATAGGAAGTGGCTTTCTATGGGAGCACTCGCCGGGAGGAGGATCCAGGAGGTGGATTGGGGCTGCTCTGTGCAAGATCATTGCACAGAGTAGATAAGTATAACATGTTTATTATTATATTAAACACTGAAGCCTCAATATCACTTAAAAAAAAAAAGCAAGCACCCAGACGGTTGTTCCAATTTATTGACTAGATTTCTCATCTCCAGTGTTTCCACAAGGAATGGGAAAATATATCTGTTCTTTTGTTTTATGATGGTTATTTCATAGCGTACTTTGATGTGACTTGTCGAGTGACAAGCAGTTTCAGGAGTGCAAGTTAGAAGACACCTGTATACTCTTCCTGCAAAAGCCACTGTACCGTGATACAGGTTTATGGAATTTTGTTATATTCTATATCTGCTATACCGCAGATGGATACCGGCGGCAAAAAGCGCCCTGAGGCGATTCAGTTTGCATAGGTAGCGCTATACAAGTCACTCATTCATTCATTCATTCATTTATTGTTCACATGTCTTAACCACTTCAGCCCCGGACCATTTGGCAGCCAAAGGACCAGAGGTCTTTTTTCAATTTCGCACTGCACTACTTTAACTGGTAATTGCGCGGTCATGCAATTTTGTAACCAAACGAAATTTGCGTCCTTTTCTTCCCACAAATAGAGCTTTCTTTTGATGGTATTTGATTGCCTCTGTGATTTTTATTTTTTGCGATATAAACGGAAAAAGAGCGAAAATTTTGAAAAAAAAAGAGATTTTCTACTTTTTGTTATAAAAAAAATCTAATAAACTCAATTTTAGTCAAACATTTGGGCCAAAATGTATTCAGCCACATGTCTTTAGTAAAAAAAAATGCCAATAAGCGTATATTTATTGGTTTGCGCAAAAGTTATAGCGTCTACAAACTAGAGTACATTTTCTGGAATTTACACCGCTTTTAATTTATGACTGCCTATTTCATTTCTTGAGGTGCTAAAATGGCAGAGAAGTACAAAACCCCCCCAAATGACCCCATTTTGGAAAGTAGACACCCCAAGCTATTTGCTGAGAGGCATGTTGAGCCCATTGAATATTTTTTTTTTTTTAGTCCCAAGTGATTGAATAAAGACAAAAATAAAAAAGATTTTTTTTTTTTTTTTCAAAAAGTTGTCACTAAATGATATATTGCTCACACATGCCATAGTTATATGTGGAATTGCACCCCAAAATACATTTTGCTGCTTCTCCTGAGTATGGGGATACCACATGTGTGGGACTTTTTGGGAGCCTAGCCGCGTACGGGGCCCCGAAACCCAAGCACCGCCTTCAGGATTTCTAAGGGTGCAAATTTTTGATTTCACTCCTCACTACCTATCACCGTTTCGAAGGCCATAAAATGCCAAAATAGCACAAACCCCCCCAAATGACCCCATTTTGGAAAGTAGACACCCCAAGCTATTTGTTGAGAGGCATGGTGAGTATTTTACAGCTCTCATTTGTTTTTGAAAATGAATAAAGTAAAGAAAAAAAAAATTTTTTTTTTCTTTTTTTCAATTTTCAAAACTTTGTGACAAAAAGCGAGATCTGCAAAATACTCACCATACCTCTCAGCAAATAGCTTGGGGTGTCTACTTTCCAAAATGGGGTCATTTTGGGGGGTTTTATGCCATCTGGGCATTCCATGGCCTCCGAAACTGTGATTGGCAGTGAGAAGTGAAATAAAAAAATTACACCCTTAGAAAGCCTGAAGGCGGTGATTGGTTTTTGGGGTTCCGTACGCAGCTAGGCTCCCAAAAAGTCCCACACATGTGGTATCCCCGTACTCAGGAGAAGCAACAGAATGTATTTTGGGGTGTATTTCCACATATGCCCATGACATGTTTGAGCAATATATCATTTAGTGACAACTTTTTGTAAAAAAAATATATATATTTTTTTTTTTTTCATTATTCAATCTCTTGGGACAAAAAAAAAAAATATTTAATGGGCTCAACATTGCTCTCATCAAATAGCTTGGGGTGTCTACTTTCCAAAATGGGGTCATTTGAACTGTCCTGGCATTTTATGCACAACATTTAGAAGCCTATGTCACACGTCACCCACTCTTCTAACCACTTGTAGACAAAGCCCTTTCTAACACTTTTTGTTTACATGAAAACATATTTTTTTTTTTTGCAAGAAAATTACGTTGAACCCCCAAACACTATATATAATGTTAAAGCAAAGGCCCTACAGATTAAAATGGTGGGTGTTGCATTTTTTTTTTTCCACACAGTATTTGCGCAGCGATTTTTCAAACGCATTTTTTGTGGAAAAAATACACTTTTTTTTATTTTAATGCACTAAAACACACTATATTGCTCAAATTTTTGATGAAATAAAAAATATGATCTTAGGCCGAGTACATGGATACCAAACACGACATGCTTTAAAATTGCGCACAAACACGCAGTGGCGACAAACTACATACATTTTTAAAAGCCTTTAAAAGCCTTTACATGATACCACATTAGATTCACGGAGGAGGTCTACTGCTAAAATTACTGCCCTCGATCTGACCTTCGCGGTGATACCTCACATGCATGGTGCAATTGCTGTTTACATATGACGCCAGACCAACGCTTGTGTACGCCTTTGCGCAAGAGAAGGGGGGGCAGGGGTGCTTTTTTTTTTTTTTTTTGTTTTTTTTTTTTTTATTTAGCTTTTTTATTTTATTTTTAAACTGTTCCTTCCATTTTTTTTCTTTGTTATGATTTTTATTGTTATCTCAGGGAATGTAAATATCCCCTATGATAGCAATAGGCAGTGACAGGTACTCTTTTTTTGAAAAAATTGGGGTCTATTAGACCCTAGATCTTTCCTCTGCCCTCAAAGCATCTGACCACACCAAGATTGGTGTGATAAAATGCTTTCCCAATTTCCCAATGGCGCGGTTTATATCCGGGAGGGGGGACATTCCCTCCCACTGCTTGTAAAAGCAGTCTAGAGGCTAATTACCCGCTAGAATTGCTTTTACATGAAAGCCGATCACTGGCTGAAAAGAATGATACCAAGATGATACCTAAACCTGCAGGCATCATTCTGGTATAACCATTCAAAGTCCAGCAACATACTGGACATATATTGTAATCTTTTTTTTTTTCATGCAGCCTCTTGGCTGAACGAAAAAAAGAGATTGATTGGTGGGTATGCCCACCATTAGAATACCTCCCTTCATCCACCCACTTCTAATGATGGGCATACATGCACCATTTATATATGCCGATGCATGGGGGCATCCTCCCGCAAAAGTTATGCCGTGTACACACGGTCGGAATTTCGACCGTATGTACGTGGCATTAGGAGCCAATCGCTCCTCCCCCCCCCCCCCTGCTGCCCCCATGCTTCGGCATATATGCTCTTTTTTTTAACTGTGGTGGTGAAATCACCTCCTACAGCGTTGGAGTCGCGGCTTTATGTATCGTGGGAGCAAACGCTGTTGCTGTCAAGATAAATAAATCCGCGTTGCAACTGAATGGCGCACCTGAAAACAAAAAAATGCTTAACACTAAAACACAGTAAACAAAATTACATACCTGAAAAGCAAGCATGATAAAACATGATAAAACATAATAAAACATTGCAGAATAGAATGGAGTAAAAAAAGAGCAACAATAGAGAGAGAATAGAGTGAGAGAGAGAACAATAAAACGACAACTATTTTTATTTTTTTTATTTTTCTGAGATTCACAGGTAAAAAAGCTCCTGACTGAAGCGACTGAATCAAAACGCTACCACAAAAAAAAATGTTAGCGATCGCAGGGATCAGGCCTGACTCTGCGAACGCTGCAGTTATGTGTGCTTAGTGTTTTGTAAGTGACAGTGATCGATCGATACTGCACTTGGGTGGGCTGGGCTGGGCGGAGAGGGAAAACGCAGGTGCTAGCAGGTATCTGGGCTGATCCCGCTAACAATGCGTTTTTTTTTGGAACCCTAAACTGCTGGGACGCTAGTATACATCTGATCAGATCAGATATTGATCTGTTCAGATACTGTACCACTAAGGGAGGTGTATGCTTTGCGCGTGGGTGTTTGCGGTACTGGCACTAACCTGGGGCGACGCAGACCTTATTTGACCCTAAAACCTAATTGATATCACCCGCCGGGCGATCAGGGGGTTAAACCGTTATTGGGTAATAAATGGCGGGTGCCCTGACAGTATAAAAAATAAAGCTAACTAACCAGCGTCACCCGTAACAGTAATACAAAAAAAAAACTGGTTACCTAGCGACACTAATGCAGCGATCAGAAAAACGATCGCTTAGTGACACTGGCAAAAGGGGGTGAAAGGGTTAACTAGGGGCAATCAGGGGGTTAAAACCTTTATTAGGTAATATATGGGGGTACCTGACGCTATATAAAAACCTGACGGGGAACCTAAATAACGAAATAACTAACTGGCTAACCAGCGTCACCAGTGACAGTTATACAGTGATCACTGGTGAAAGGGTTAACTCTAGGGGCAATCAGGGGGTTAAAACCTTTATTTAGGTTGTAATATGGGGGTACCTGACCTATAAACCTATTTATGAACCTATATAAACATGGCGGTTACCTAAAAAAAAAAAATGGTTACCTAGCGACACTAATGCAGCGATCAGAAAAACGATCGCTTAGTGACACTGGCAAAAGGGGGTGAAAGGGTTAACTAGGGGCAATCAGGGGGTTAAAACCTTTATTAGGTAATATATGGGGGTACCTGACGCTATATAAAAACCTGACGGGGAACCTAAATAACGAAATAACTAACTGGCTAACCAGCGTCACCAGTGACAGTTATACAGTGATCACTGGTGAAAGGGTTAACTCTAGGGGCAATCAGGGGGTTAAAACCTTTATTTAGGTTGTAATATGGGGGTACCTGACCTATAAACCTATTTATGAACCTATATAAACATGGCGGTTACCTAAAAAAAAAAAATGGTTACCTAGCGACACTAATGCAGCGATCAGAAAAACGATCGCTTAGTGACACTGGCAAAAGGGGGTGAAAGGGTTAACTAGGGGCAATCAGGGGGTTAAAACCTTTATTAGGTAATATATGGGGGTACCTGACGCTATATAAAAACCTGACGGGGAACCTAAATAACGAAATAACTAACTGGCTAACCAGCGTCACCAGTGACAGTTATACAGTGATCACTGGTGAAAGGGTTAACTCTAGGGGCAATCAAGGGGTTAAAACCTTTATTTAGGTTGTAATATGGGGGTACCTGACCTATAAACCTATTTATGAACCTATATAAACATGGCGGTTACCTAAAAAAAAAAAAATGGTTACCTAGCGACAGCAGTGACACTAATACAGCGATCAGAAAAACGATCGCTTAGTGACACTGGCAAAAGGGGGTGAAAGGGTTACCTGGGGGGCAATCAAGGGGTTAAACCTTTATTAGGGGGGGGTAGGGGGCTACCTTGGACCTAAAACTAACTGCACTGACAGTTATTACAGTCACACTGACACTAAATGCAGTGATCAGTAAAAAAATGATCACTGCAATTAGTGACACTGTGACTGGGGGGGGAGGGGGTGATCTGGGGGGTGATCTGGGGGTGACAGGGGGGTGTTTTGTGTGCCTATGTGTACTGGTGTCAGTGTACTGTTGGTGCACTAACCTTTAGACGTTCACAGCTCGGCGTTCCGGTCACATAGACCGGCGCACCGAGCGTGACATCACTTCCTCTGCCTGTGTTTTGATTGACACAGACAGAGGAAGCATCTGATTGGCCAGGAGCGATCGCGAGGGGGTGGCCAGAAACCACTGGCCGTCCCCTCATCCCGGATCGCTCCTGAAGCGATCCCGACCGTCCCCGCCGGCCGGGGGGGGTCCGATCGGACCCCCCACCCGCCGGAAGAATGGCACGTACAGGTACGTGGTTCTGCCTGTACGTGCCATTCTGCCGACGTATATATACAGGGGGCGGTCGGCAAGTGGTTAAACTTCAATAAAACATTTGAAAAGAAAAAAATAAGTGTTCAACTTTAAGGACCTATTTTTTAAAATCATTTGAATAAATGTTAATCATTAAAAGCACGGGTAGCAGTGCTATAGCTTATTACAATCTCTGTAATAGGGATGGCCCCGGTGTTCAATTCAAACCCATGTTCAAATCGAACATCGGCCGTTCGTCCGCTCGTCGAGTTCAGAACTCTGAGGGCCGTTCGCATCAACTTCGTGTGATGCGAACGCGCCAGTCGCAGTGCATTGCTGGCTGATGATTGGCCAAGCATGTACTGTGACCCCGCATGCTTGGCCAATCATAGAGCCAGCGGCGAGGAGAGCAATAGTTGAGGGAAAGAGTATTGCTAGGCAAGGAAAGTGTACTGTACACTATATGTGAATCATTTCTGTGTGGGGAAAATGTAGGGATAGAGGAAAAATAGGCAGGCATAGTGTATTCTTCTCAGCCTTTGCGTGTGGGGAAAGTGTAGGGATAGAGGAAAAATAGGCAGGGATAGTGTGTTCTTCTCAGGCATTTGCGTGTGGGGAAAGTGCTGTTCTCTACCAATACAGCCATCTGCAGGAGTTAGTGTGTGTGCTGTGTGAGTCTAGCACAGCACAGTATACAACCTACACCTGTATATGCCCTTCTGCCCTGTTGTCATCTAATCCAGCTATCTGCGACATGACATTAAAGTCGCAAGCAGTTTTAAATGGCTTCTTTTTTTCCTTTACAAATGTAATTTTGTGCAGGGACAGTTCTAAACACGGGAAACACATGCCACTTCACAGGAATACTTTAGACACCCCCCAGGTACCATATTTAAAGTAATATTTCACTTTTTTTTTTCACTTTATGCATCATTAAAATGACTGCTCCAGAAAGAAAGTCCGTTTTTAAAACTTCTTTTTGCATTGATACATGTCCCTTGGGGCAGGGGCAGGTCCCGGGTCCCCAAACCTTTTTTATGACAATAACATGCATATTGGCCGTTATAATTAGCACTTTAGATTTCGAACGTTCGAGTCCATTGTAACTAATAGGGTTCTAACGTTTGTGCAAACTTTCGGTCCGTTCGCAGGTTCTGGTGCGAACCGAACCCGGGGTGTTCGGCTCATCCCTACTCTGTAACTCTCTTTTGCTGCACAGCATGGTTTGCATGAAAATGTGAAAAGAATCTTAATAAAGGCCTGTGGAATGAAAAAGAATTTATAACCAAATTTTATCTTTAGCTATGGTAACCACATAGTTACAAAAGACACAAGTCCATCAAATTCAACCAATAGCAAAATGACTAAATAATAAACAAATTGAAAACCTGCATATACAGAACCCTAAGCCCACAGATGATCCAAAGGATGGGGAAAAAAAAAACTTTTAACGTATTGTGCAATCTTCTTCAACAAGGAAAAATTAGTTTCTGATAAAATATTCCCTGGATATTACGTACAAATATTAATAGCTGTTATTTCCTAATATATATACCAGAATACAATATTTTTAATCACAGGGGTTGATTCACATGAGTATGCCTGAGTGGTGACAAGGCATTTTTAAGCATATTGTGATAATTTGCTCAGGCATTGTAGGCAAAACGGGAAATCACATGATCATGTTATTCTTTCCTAGAACTAGGGCACTGAAAACACTTGTCAGCACTTGTAACAAGCATTTCTGTGAGCTTAATAGGTAGCAGAGTAACAGGAGGTAAAAGGTCTAAAAAAAAATGTCATGGGCAGTGAACCTGAGAAATACACAGGTGCCATTGCTGACCTGATTTTGAAAATGCTAGTTGACTGACTATTATGTTCATCCCCAGTTAGAATAAACAAACACAAATCTGCTGCGCTAGGTAGAAATTAAATTAAATTGTACGCAATACCTACAAACTAGCTGCTAGCACAATATTGCTGGACAACAACATAAATATAAGAGGTGATAATGGTGCAGCGCTAAAAATATAATATCTACAAATTAAAACATTCATAAAGTCTATCTCAGCAATCCACATATAGTGTCCAGAGGAGGTAATGATACTATAGTGAAACTACGTATTGTAAGCGTTAAAAAATCATCACCAACACCCGATCACACTGCCACACTTGATTTCAAAGCCGCACTTAATGTAAATAGGGGCTTACTGAGCCAAGACATACAATCAAGGTTGGAAATGCACATATTTTAATTGAAGAAAATTAAATATAGGGGTTGATTTACTAAAATTAAGTGCAAAATCTGGTGCAGCTGTGCATGGTAGCCAATCAGCTTCTAACTTCAGCTTGTTCAATTAAGCTTAGACAAAAAAAAAAAAAAATGGAAGCCGATTGTTTTCTATGCAGAACTGCACCAGATTTTGCACTCTTCAGTTTTAGTAAATCAACCCCAAGTGACTGCTCTGTGCTTTAACAACATGGCAGCCTCCAGCAAGAAGAAATATGAGTAAAGCTGGAAGCAATTTACAGCACACTAATTTTTGTGGCATAATTAATAATGTGGAATATATGTTCTTTTGCTAAAATTGTTATCAAGCTGTTATGGGTAAAGTTCCACCTTAAAAGTAGTCATCTCAGTAGAAATTCTTTGGGCTCTCCATTTCAATTTAAATAAATCAAAGCACCAGGATTAGCAGTTCTAGTTATGGTCAGCGTGGAGGTAAGTGAGATTCACATGTTACATGTCCCTTCCGAAATACTGAATTAAAGAGATCAATGGAGTTCTCCTATAAGTTATAATGACAGTTTTGATTTTAGGTTTGAGATACTGAAAGGTTTAGTTAACAAATGTGGACTTGCTGCTTAGCAGATTTGGAAGTGCTCTCTTGGTGTCCATTAAGCCTGCCCTATCTCTGCATTATTCATGACAACGCAGGTTGCGTTCAGAAGAATCTGGTATTTCCATACTTGGGATAGAGTTAAATGAAGTGTGTAGCTTCAGAAGCATTTACATTTACATTTACTTTTCTTGCTCATCCGTCCACTAAGCAAATGGGAGCTGGAAAAAAGCCCAACACTTCCATGCATGGAGGAGCACGTAACTCACTCAGTGTGACAGTGCTGGGCCAATCTGTGTTCTCTTAAGCCCCATACACACGGTCGGATTTTCGCATGGATTTTGTCCGATCGGACAATGTTGTTGAAAAATCCGACCGTGTGTATGCACCATCGGACAGTGTACGTCGGATTGTCCGACGGACAAAGTCCTATCTCCTGCTGGATAGATTTTTTGACAACAAGGTCCGATCACACCAAATCCGACCGTGTGTAGCGTTGTCCGACGGACAAAGTGCTACGCATGCTCAGAAGAAATTCTGTGACGGAAGCGCTCGGTCAGGTAAAACTACCTTTCCTAATCGACACAGCACATTCGTCACGCTGCAATGTTAAAATGTCTTTAATGCAGCGCATTCTCTTTTTCTTTACAATGCAAGAAGAATGACAAACTTAGTTCTTTATTAGTTTTCAGGATTTCTACACTACATGTTTATTTTTACTCAGATCGTAAAAGAATCTTTATTATATTTTTAGCATGATTTGTCTTTTTTTTTTTTTTGGAATACATATTTGAAGGAGATTTTTTTATTTTTTTTTGGAGGGGGGTTGTGTGTCTCAACTTAGCAAAACCACATTATTAACATTTGTATTTGTTGCTTAAATTTACTATGAGTTTGTTTGTTGTTGGTGCCCCTTGTTAATTATACTTTATGATTAGTGAAATGTACCTGCATACTCCCAAATAAACTGTCATTGTAGAAAAGTAAAACACAATAGGCAATGATTATTTCAAATCAAAAATACCTTTATTTCGGTCTCAGCAACAAAACAAAGAGGAACGCAGCCATGGTGAAACTTGGGGAATTTGCAAAGCCTTGGACCCCCACGGCAACCATCATTTTTCAAGCTTAGAAAATTGGGGGCCTGAGGAGTACGTATATTAAGGGGAGTGCAATCTGGTCCTGAAGTCCAAAACATCCGGAACTGCAGCAGATGCCATCTAGGTCCCCAGGCTCTGGTACTACGAGAGGCTCCATCTTCTCTCAGACCAGACTGAATCCAGGTCGTCACTCTCAGGTCTTCCTTCCACGCTTCCTTGCACGCTGTGGCTGTCGTGCTGGTGGGGTGGCAGAAGGAGGAGGAGGAGGAGGCGGAGCATGGTCACTATGGCAAACATGTGTGAGTGGGGTCATCTCCCCAGCCATCCCCTTATTTAGGACATGGAGGATGAGCCCCTCACACATGTTGCGTTGCCTCACCTCCATACCCTTCATTTTAGTGACAACCACGGAGCCAAAGGCCTCCTCGTCGGTGGGTGTGGCATGTAGGGAGGCTGAAGCCTCTCTGATCATCCGGAGCGCTGACTCTCCCGCCTCACCCCCCCTTCTCGCCCTTCTGTAGGGAAGGCGGAGGGGAGGGATTTGGGAGTCAGTCAGGCTCCGAGGCCTAGCCCCCTCTTGGCTGCCACTACCCACCTCGTAGCTGCCACTAACCCCTGCCTCCTCCTGACTGCCACATTCCACAGCCACCTCCTGGCTGAGGTCTTCCTGTGTATGAAAAAAGGACATAGTTTCAGTTATTTGTTCATCAAACACACACAATTTTCATCTAGTGACTGTTGCAAAATGGTTACAAATAGAAAACCATACAATTCTCAGCCCTGCAGTTTAGATTCTGGCCCCAAATGTCTCCAACACTACTGTCTGTTGATATGTCAAACACGTTAGGAACTAAGCAATTGGGGATCCTGAATTAAGTGAACATCATTCATTATTCACATAAATGGTTACAAAACTACTATACCTGGAACAAGCTGGGCTCCTCCACCTCTTCCAGACTGGAAGGCCCAGGTTGCTCCTCGGAAGCCTCATCAGGGGTGGCCTGCGCGCAAGGAAGCATGGAAGGAGGAGTCGAGAGTGACTCCGTGATATCAGCCTGGTCTTTGAGAAAATGGAGACTGTCATAGTACCAGAGCTTGGGGGCATAGACCTCATCTGCTGCAGTTGCAGTTTCTTCCGACTTCAGGACCTTCTTGCGCTCCCTGATATACGCACTCCTCAGGCTGCCAATTTTCTTTCTTATATCACCAACAGTTGCCGTGGGGAACCTTGGCTTTACAAATTCCACAAGTTCCAGCAGGGGTGCGTACCTCTTTGGTTTGATGCCGTAATGGGGGTGTTTGGCCTGCCATAAAAGGGGAAAATCCCTGTATTTATCAATGAAGAGGGGGAGAAAACTCACGTCGTTGAATCCCTGCATAATCTCTGCAAGACACAACACCACACAAAACACTATAAATTATGTCAGGCTAAACTCTCCTAATCTTCTCCATAAAGAAGCCTCAAGGTCGAATCAGTCTAGGCTAGTTATGTACCAACGTCAAATTGTACCTTCGTTTATAGCGATCGTCTCGTGCGTGAGCTTTCTCTCCCCTCGTCTCACAGATCGTGGCTACGACACAGGCGTGTGACGTTTTATATACAGTGCGCATGCGTCAAACTCCGCCCGCCCCTGACGATCTTTCTCGTCTATTCCCCACCCCTTCTCTTTACGGCGCAGTGGGGAGAGCACATGGCGGGGACACAGCAGGTGCGCCCGAAATATCCCACCAACGAGGAGGAGGACGAGGAAAGTCCGGAGGCAGAAACGTCCCGATCCCGGAGCCTGAAATTCAAGGCCTCCAATATGTCATTTGGAGAAATGTTGGAGATGGTGGACATATTAAAGAGGAGCGACTATGATGGGAAGTATGGGCCTTACCTCAACCCCAATGTCCGCAAGGCCAAGATCATGTCTAAAGTTGTGAGGAGGCTGTACAATCATTTTGGGGTACAACGATCCAAGGAGCAACTGAGGAAACGCTGGTCAGACCTGAAACTGAGGGAGGCCGATCAGTACAGAAAGATCAAGCGAGTTCTTCAAAAAAGTAAGTAGTTGTGTTTTGTGTTTGATTTCAAAGTTGTACATTCCAAAATGGCCACTTTCAGGTTCGTCTGTGCATTCGATCGTACTCAACCTCGATCTTTCTGCCACTGTCATGTTCGTGTGTGTGTGTGTGTGTGTCCATTCGATCGTACTCAACCTCGATCGTTCGGCCACTTATAATACGATGTTTGTTGTTTTTTGGGGGAAAGGAAGTTTGTTCTCTCTAGAAATGTCATCAAGACTGTCCAGCCAATTTATTCAATGTAAAGGAGACGTCACCCAGTAGCTGTTTACCCATCTGGACTCTAGAGCACTAGTGCTGGGACACCCAAACCCCCTTTTTATTAGGCTTTTCCACACATGTGCTCCAGTGGATACTAGAGGGGGGTCTCCATCACCCAAACGTCGACCAAAAAGCTATAAGTTTAGGACCTTTACAAAGTGACTACATTCATGTTGGTGTCATTTGTAACTGGACACCCAAAAATATTGTCCCTCACTTTCAAGCAATGTTTGTCATTTCCTATTTCTGCCCTCAATAGATTGTGTTGCTAAATCTTCCTTTTGTACATTCTCATAGGGGAGCGAAAACTTGGGACGTCTGAGGAAACCCCAAAACCAACACCTCCCAAAAAAGGGGAAAGAGCAGAGGAGGAGGAGGAGGGGGAAGGAGAGATCATAGAAATTGGAGAACTTGTCACCACAACAGGTGAGTGTGGGAGAACACAGCTACTGGTAAGCTAATCAATGTATGCCTGCCTCATTTCCAAGACCCTATTTTTTTTTGTTTTTTGTTTTTAGGTGACGTGGATGTTGTGGAAGAAAAATCGCACTTTACCACAGAGAGTGCCCACGTACTCATCGGGGAGATAATGGTCTGCAATAGAGATCTAGATCACATAAAGCAAAACATCAATGATGTTCAACAAAAATTGAAGAACA
The DNA here is from genome assembly GCA_028564925.1 of Lithobates sylvaticus. Lineage (NCBI taxonomy): Eukaryota > Metazoa > Chordata > Amphibia > Anura > Ranidae > Lithobates > Lithobates sylvaticus. Next base: position 70,806,392 of record CM053036.1, on the reverse strand, counting down.
TCATTGATGTTTTAGGAAAAATCTGAAAATGCACCAAGTAATTAACACACATTTGTGGCTGCTTCTGAACACATTTGCAAGTTAAGAACTGTGTTAAATTTGGAACATGCACACATTGTGTCCACATGTGCTAGCTCCCATCATGGTGGATGAATGACAACGTTTTTTTGGGGGTGCAACCACTTTACGAACTACTAAAGTGGTTGTGGTGAAGGGGTTGCACCCCCAAAAAACGTCCATTCATCCCCATGATGGAAAATGGCACTTTTGAAGATTCGAGGCATGTGTTTTACCATATAATGACCATTTTCAGACCCGAATTGTGTGCATGTTCTAAATTTCCACTTTCCAGGGGTGACCCCCCATGTGATGAAGGCAAGATCAAACACACTTTGAACATATAGTCATGTCTGATCTTGTCTTCACTTTAGAAAGTTGAACTTTCCTAGTTCCTAGGTTCTGTTTTGCTCCATGCCTGGTTTTACCAAATGCGGAATGTTTGTAAACAATGTTGTAAATAACCAAGATGTTGTCAGTTTGGGCAAGAAGTTTGTAAACGCACTTGTGAATGTTTTGCAAGTAAACTTTTTTACTTTTCTAAATGTGTGGCTTCCTTATTTAAAAAACAAAATGCATTATGTATGTCAAATGTAAAGGATTTGGGGGGCAATGGGTGTTATTTACTAAAGGCAAGTCCAGTTTGCACTACAAGTTTCTTTTCCAGGGCACTTTTTCACTGCACTTGTAGAGCATAGTGGATTTGACTTATGTAAATGACACCCACAGTGCTTTGTACGAAAACACGGAGCACAGCATTTTTGTGAATACACACATGTCTGACCTGGTGATGAAAAGGAGTATTTTGGGTGTCAGTTATGCACTACAAACCTTCTCTAGACCAAAGATTAGGTATCAAACATACAACATGAGAATAATCTTTTTGGGAAGAAGAGACTGTTACCTCCTTTTGCCCAGAAAGTGCATTCCCACTGTCGAAGGCAAAGGGAAAAAATTTCAAGGTCAAATAAGCTATAATACGGAAATGACAAGAAATCATAGGTTGGTTGAAAAAATAATATTTATTTAAAAATGCCTCTCACACATCGTCAGGCAGAGCAATGGCCCTCCTACCCACAAAGTAGTCCATATATTGCTTGTGGACCGCGCGGGCATTTAGAGGGGGCAAGCCTGGACGTGCCACTTGAAGGGCTGTGAGGTCAGCATTTGGAGGGCCCTCCACATCTGGGCCAACGGGCACCACATAGTTCCTGTTATGTCTTTTGAGGAAGTTGTGCAATATGCAACAGGCAAGAACTATGTGGTTCAGTTTGTATTCCGCCAAGTTAATAGCCGTCAAGAACAGGCGGAAGCGGCTGGCCAGGATGCCAAAAGTGTTCTCCACAACTCTTCGGGCTCTGGACAGCCTGTAGTTGAAGACCCTCTGGTCTGGGGTGAGGGTCCTCATCGGGAACGGCCTCATCAGATGGGGAGTCAACGCAAACGCTTCATCTGTGACAAAGACGAAGGGGAGTCTTTCAGCATTCTCCTCTGGAGGTGGCAAGCACAGACTGCCACTTTGGAGATGCCAGTAGAACTCCGTGTGCACAATGGCACCACCATCCGAGATCCGGCCGTTCATCCCCACGTCCACATACATAAACTCGTATGTCGCCGACACCACCGCCAACATCACTACACTATTAAACCCCTTATAATTATAATAGTAGGACCCCGAGTTGGGCGGTGGGACGATGCGGACGTGTTTCCCATCAATTGCCCCTCCGCAGTTAGGAAAGTCCCAATGGCTGGCAAAGTGGGAGGCCACAGTCTGCCATTCCTGTGGCGTGGAAGGGAACTGTGGAGTGAAACAAGAAAAAAAAATTAGTCACTTTGCACATAAACATTGCAAGCAGATTAGACAATCAACATCTTGGAACAAGAGCATTCTTTAAAATTTGAGGCTGGAAAGTATTTGCACAGAAAAGTAGAGGCTCCCCTTCACAGATTAATCACCCCCCATCAATCCCCCCACTTCTGATGGGCCATTGCCAATAACTAGGGTTTTGGGGGGGGGGGTTGGACAGGTAACCCTCTGCACTTCATTGATTGCCAAATGGCTCAATAATGTGTGCTAGTTTGGCCAGACCCTCCTTACTTAACACTATTGGCAGCCCCCAGGAAAGCTAAAATAACATTTAAACCCCCGCCCCCCCCCCCCAAAAAAGGAAAGCACATTGTGACATTCTGAAATTACCAAGCAAGCTAATAGGAGGGAAAGAACACAAAAAAATAGGAAATGGAAAGTATGGAGCCAGCCCCTTGCACTACATGCTTTGCTGAATTCATCCCTAAAGATGCCCACTATAAAGAGGTAGGTATATAGTGTGTATTGACCTTGGGAAAGCCAGCAGATAGAGGATTGGTACCATCTGACAGAGCAGTTGGGGGAGGGGGTTCCTAATGAGTTTGCCCCCCCCCCCCCCCCACAAAAAAAAAAAAAAAAAAAGGGGCTCTACATGAAGTAAACCACACAGCAAACATTTGTGCATATTTTAGGGGGTGTTTGGGGGCAAACAATACTATGCAGCAGACAAAAGACATTGCTTAAGTGACTAGGCCATAGGTGTCTATTGGGGCAGAAGAGCATGCTGGTGAGGTAAGTGAAGGGAAAAATGCATGAAGGAGAAAAGGGGCACAGCAGGGGCGTAACTATGGGGGGTGCAGCAGTCGCGAGTGCAACCGGGCCCTGTGCTGCAAGGGGCCCATGTGGCCCCCTCTACATATGGCCGGTGGCAGCATAGGCGTTTAGGCACCGGGCGCACAGGTGGCTGGAGGTGGGGGTGACTAGCAGAGCTCCATGCTCGACTACTGCACTGGCTGCTCTTTAGTTGTGCATTCCCCACAGAACCTGTGTCCTCTGCTGCTCCTCCGGGTCCCCCTCTCCTGCTCCATGCAGTGCTGCTCAGTCCGGTGTCTGTCCTCCCCAGCCAGAGTCCCGCCCCCTGAGTCCGGCTCACACTGCACTGCATGCTTCTCCCGGGCAAACAAACTTTAAGCACACAGATGCAGTGCAGCCCTATGAGAGCCGGCTCCCCAAAGGACACCGCAGGCTTGTCTGCCAGCACCCCCCCTCCTCCTCCCTGTCATACACAGATGTTGACAGGTCTTTCTGGGAGATATGTCCCCTAAGGACAGGGACCCCATCTCCCACGGGGACAGGGCCCAGTTCTCTCTAAAGGACAGGGACCCCATTTTCCTTGGGGACAAGGACCCCATCTCCTCTGGGGACAGAGCCAACTTCTCCCCAGAGGACAGGGACTTAATTTCCCGTGAGGACAGGGACCCTCTTTTCCATGGGGACAGGGACCCCTTCTCACCTGAGGACAGAGACCCCTTCTCATCTGAGGACAGGGACCCCATCTTCCCTGGGAACAGGGCCCACTTCTCCCCAGAGGACAGGGACCCCATTTCCCTTGGGGGCAGAAACCCCTTCTCACATGGGGACAGGGAACCCAACTCCCCTAAGGTCAGTGACCCCATCTCTCCCCTGGGGACAGGGACCCCATCTCCCCTGGGGACAGGGCCCACTTCTTCCCAGAGGACAGGGGCCCCATTTCCCATAGGGACAGGGACTCCTACTTACGTGGGGACAGGGACCCCATCTCCCCTAAGGACAAGGACCCAATCTCTCCTGGGGACAGGGCCCACTTCTCCCCAGAGGACAGGGACCCAATTTCCCTTTCCCTTCTTCCTCTTTATCTCAAAGGTGTAACATCATAGGTCTGTTTAGACCTCTGATATCTCACCAAAGTCCCCCAACGGGACTCCTAAAAAATTGTAAAAAATAATAAAAAAAACTGCTGATACCAGTTTTGGAACTACAGGGCTCACAAAAGTCGTACCTGTGACTGAGCCCTGGAGTTCCACCACCGGACTCGGAGGGAAGGGCCTCGGCTGGGGTTCAGGGGGGACCTTCATGGTTTATTGCACCGGGGCCCTGAAGGTTCTAGTTACACCACTGGGGCACAGCATATTAGAACATATTGCAATCATGGTAATTAGGGAAGGAGGTCAAAAATACAAGACATTAGCAAACAGAGCATACATAGAATGGAATAGTAAAGTAGAAATGTTACCTTAATATAGTCCTCCTGCAGGACCTCGATGATGGCAGAACAGGTCTTTGGAATAATGATTCCCAGGGCCTGGGGAGAGATACCTGAAGAGAACTTCAAATCCTGAAGACTTCTCCCTGTCGCCAAGTACCTCAACGTGGCAACAAGCCTCTGCTCCGGAGTAATGGCTTGTCTCATGCAGGTATCCTGCCGGCTGATAAAAGGGGTCAGCAAAGCCAAAATACGGTGAAAATCGGGGTCCGTCATCCGGAGAAAGTTCCTGAAATCATCAGGATTATTCTCCCGGATCTCACGAAGCAAAGGCATGTGCGAGAACTGATCACGCTGAAGCAACCAATTCTTGGTCCACATACTCCTCGTCACTCTGTTCATGGACGGGTCTTGGCTCAAAGCTAAAAGCCCGACACCAATTCCGCGTACAGCACGAACTCGGCGACGAGTACGCACGGGAAACATCGCTCACAAGCTCACAAACGGTCGGCTGGTCAGAACGGACAAACAGAAAGCACCGATAAACAGCAAGGCCTGAAAGAACGAAATGAATACCAGAAACGAGCAGACAATAAGCAGTGAAAATCAAAGCGTCCTATATCAAGATATAGGCCGCAATGACCAACAAATGCGAACTGACTACACGCACTAATAAACAGATACGCACGACAAGCACAAACTGAAGAGCAGTAACGATCTGAGTCAGAAAACTGAGAAGCGCGAATCGTAAGTCCCCAAACTTCAACTAACTCGCGATAAACACGGGATCAGCAGAAGGAGCCCAACGGGTGCCTGACGTGGTGCTGAACTTCCCTTTTCTAGTCTCGTGGAAGACGACTTACGTCACGACGTTCTTGCAGACCGGATATTCCGACAACGTTGTCCGACCGTGTGTACGCAACACCAACATCGGACAAAGTACGACGGACAGGATCCGACCGACCTGGTCCTCGGATAATCCGCGCGTGTGTATGGGGCTTTAGAGGGAATCCAAAGCCCAGAGCCTTGTAACTTACAGAAGTCATTCCCTTTACTCCTGGTGGCTGAACAAGGCAGAGGGGTGTGAAAGGAAGGTATGTATATGCATCTGTAGAGGTCTACAATAAAGTGAACCTGTTGCTTTGTCCTTTAATGGCAAGACACAGATTCTCTTTAAGGTATGGGTTTTATTAGAGGTGAGGCAACATATTCACCAGCTGACGGAGCAGATTTTCCTTAAGTCCTGAAGCCCTTGAGTTGCATCTTATACATTAGGAAGTACTTTAGGTCTTATTTCCAACTAGTGCCCTATGCTTATGGTCCCTTTTTTGTTCTGCCAATATACACCTACTTCAAGTTCAGGTAGAGCCAATAAGTTGCTGCTTCTCTGATGCATTATTTGCCGTGTGGACTAAGTTCCCTGTTATAGGCTTTCTTGCACCAGAAGTAATACACCATATGTGAAGCCTCTTGCCAGGCCAATCCAACTGAAGAGATCAATACAAAGATAAGGTGCCCACTATGCAGTCCCGTAAATATAGAAGCATATAGCTAAGCATACCAAAAGTCACACTCAGCCTTGAAAGGACCAACATCCCACTCCCCTGTCTGCTACCTAGACAGACAGCTGATGTTCCCAGTTGCTAGGAAATCAGCCACTTCATGGTGGTGAAGGGAAGGTTTGATATTGCTTATACTTTATAAGAGGTCAGGACCTTTATCTTGGTGGGCTTTGCATTATAAACCCCCTTTATGAGGGTAAAGCTGGAGCTCTTTAGGCTGCAGATATTGGGCATCAGGACCAACTTTGAGTTGAGGTGGTGTGCCTACTCTTACAGACATTGCTGCGAACATGCATGTATTTACTTGGCACCTTCCACTTACCGTATTGGTCAAAATACTTGACTACACATTGATTGGTTTCTTCATACTTTAATGTTCCAAATTTGTATTCCTAAAGTTTACCCCCTACCCAAAAAGCTGCTAATCTTTTTCTGCTTTGCCACTGGTATAAAGAGCAATGAGGTCCAACCCCTTGTTTTGTCATTTAGAGTAAGTTACGTTTTTTTACCAGTTTCTAGGTTGCAGTCAGGGCTGCCATCAGGGGGGTACAGCCCACACACTTGTAAGGGGCCCGAGAATCTAGACGGGCCCGGCTGTCTGGCGAGGATGAGAGAAGGCAGGGAGGGGTGCATGAAAGCTCTGTGGCTGCGCTGGCTTTCAGAATGTGTGCGAGTCAGCAGTTGCTGCTGTGTCACTGACATCGGGCTCTTTCTTGCCACCTCTGGTAAATTCCAGCATGTGCACTCCTCGTGTGCTTTGCACAAGAGCTGGGACCAGAAACAGCACCTTCCAAGTAAGGACTAATGTACAACTGAAGAGGAACGGGGGTGTGTGGTGTACATGTGTATTTCTGTGTACATATGTGTGTGTGTGCATGTGTGTGTCTGTGTATATATGTGTGTGTGTGCCTATGTGCATGTGTACATGTGTGTGTCTGTGTACATATGTGTGTGTGTGTGTACATATGTGTGTGCCTATGTGCATGTGTACATGTGTGTGTCTGTGTACATGTGTGTGTGTGCCAGTGCATGTGTACATGTGTGTGCCTGTGTTCATGTGTACATGTGTGTGTGTCTCTGTACATATGCGTGTGTGTGCCTGTGTACATGTGTGTGTGTCTGTGTACATGTGTGTGTGTTAGGGGGACTGAGAGCGTACAGGTGTTAGGGGGGCTGAGAGCGTACAGGTGTTAGGGGGGCTGAGAGCGTACAGGTGTTAGGGGGCTGAGTGCCTACAGGTGTGAGGAGGCTGAGAGTGTACAGGTGTGAGGGTGGCTGAGAGCGTACAGGTGTGTGGGGGCTGAGAGCGTACAGGTGTGAGAGGGGCTGAGAGCGTACAGGTGTTGGGGCTGAGAGCGTACAGATAAAAGGGGGGCTGAGAGCGTACAGGTGTTAGGGGGTCTGAGAACATACAGGTGTGAGGGGGCTGCGGGCATACAGGTGTTAGGGGGGCTGAGAACATACAGGTGTTAGGGGGGCTGAGAACATACAGGTGTGAGGGGGTCTAAGAACATACAGGTGTTAGGGGGTCTGAGAACATACGGGGCTGCGGGCATACAGGTTTTAGGGGGGCTGAGAACATACAAGTATGAGGGGAATGAGAGAGAACATATGTGAAGATGGGCTGCGAGCGTACAAGTGTGACTGGGGCTTCGAGCTTACAAGTGTGAGGGGGGCTGCGAGCATACAGCTACTGGTTTGGGATGTCTCTTTTGGACAAAATATAAATATGAAAGCAGTGATGACTTATAATACACAGTTCATTTTCATATATGACATTGTAAGTGTTAAAATAAAAATTGTGTGCACGGAAGGACTTGATGGGATAGCTAGTGGGCGGATTCGGTGGGGCAGCCAGTGGGCAGGCTCTGGGGAATGTTGGCAGGCAGGCCTGGGGGCACCCAGGCCTAAAGCTGTCTAAGGCTCGATTCACATTAATGCTTTTTTTTTATGCAGGGAAATTTTATAACATGGGTTCCAATGGAACATGTTCACATCAATGCTTTTTTGGAAAGGGTCGGGGGCGTTTTTTATGCAAAATGCAGCGTTTTGCATGTAATAGAATTCAATGGACCCGCATCCAAAATGCAAGTACCGCGTTTTTACCGTGATTTTTACGGCGATTCAGGTTTTGCATTTTTATTTTTATTTTTTTACACTGTATATAGCTGGTTGCTAAGGAGGGGGACCGCTCCCTGGCCCCTTCCTTAGCAACCAGCTATATACAGTGTAAAAAAAACGCAAAACGCAAATCACACAAAATCGCGGTAAAGTCAAGGTAAAAACGTGTGTCCAAAAATGCGGCAAGTACCATAAAAGCACTGCAGAAATGCTCAAAAGCAACATGCATAGATGTGAATCGAGCCTAAGGGGCCCCACAATTTCTGATGCCTGCCCTGGTTGCAGTACCTTATCTTCAAAGAGACAATTCCCCACCCCCATTACCCCAGCTGCAACACTGTCATTCAAGTATGTTCTTTGACTCCAAACCCTTTTTGCAGATAATTGATCACAGCTCTGAGCATTTGTGCCTTTATGTTTCTTTTCTTGGCTTTCCCAGTCACATTTTTCTTCTAGGATTTGTGAAAAATAATTAACTAAGTAACTGACAAGGTGACAACTAATCTCTAGGCATGTAAAGACCTGTATTATAAAAAATGCCAAACCTGACATAGTTTGGCTTAAGACATTATAGGACAACTAACAAAGCAACAAATTAAGGCCTGGTTCACACCTATGCATTTTTTAGTGCATTTTGAGTTTTGCAGAAACACACTACAGTCCATTTTAACATGGTTTCCTATGGGTCATGTTCACATCTAAAGCGTTTTATGGAAAGGGCCATTTTTCGGGGTTTTGGTTCCATGAAGCCCATAAAAAGCTCTGGATCAAAAACATGTACTGAAAATGCACAATGCACCTGGAATATGCAAACTGCAACCTGCATATGTGTGAACCAGGCCTTAGTCACTTAAGGAGTTAATTCTACATAGATATAAACCCATTGTCATCATATTAAAAAGGCTTCTGGTGGAGGCCACAAGTTTGATTCCACTCACATTATACAAACATGCTCCAGTGTTGTCACTATTATGGAAAAGACTAGGAAGCCCACCCTCAAGAATACCATACAGTCTTCACCGGAGTGCACGCAAACAGGATGTGGCTCCATGAGATCAGCAGCACTTGGATGTATAAAAAGCAAGAATTAAAAAAAAAAATGAAAGAAAGAAATTTACACTGTGTTTTGTTTTTTTCAAACTAATTGTTAGCTAGCATTTACATTGACCTAAAGGCTAACTCCACCTTTAGCAACATGTTACACCCATATTTAGGGGGTTCACAGTAAAAAAAAAGTGCTATTTTTCTTACAAAAATAAGTGCATTTATTTATTTATTTTATAAAGATGAACTTAGCCTTTAAAAGCAAGATTTTTTTCTGTTTATATTTTGTATAGGGTGAGGTAAAGTCATAATGCTTGCCATTTTTTATTATTACTTAAAAAGTAGTAAGAAGACAGATTTTCTAAAGTACAACAAAACTTTGTAAGTTTTTCCATAACACAAACGTACAAAGGTTTTTTAAAATATCTCAAAAAGGTAGATTTACCCCAGGCATTTGACCATGAAAGCATTGTTTTGTGATGGAATTGTAGTGTAGGCACAGTATATGTTCCAATGCAAATGTTGTGCTAACTATTTACATTATAAACATGTTTCTGCATATATTTACATATGTGTTTGTGTATACAGGTGCATCTCAAACATTTTGAATATCATCAAAAAGCTAATTTATTTCAGTAATTCAATTCAAAAAGTGAAACTCATATTATATATATTTATTACACACAGAGTGGTATATTTCAAGCATTTCTTTCTTTTAATTTTGATGATTATGGCTTACAGCTAGTGAAAAAACAAGATTTTGTATCTCAAATAATTAGAATATTGTGAAAAGTTCAATATTGTAGACTCATGATGTCACACTCTAATCAGCTAATTTACTCATAAAACCTGTAAGGCTCTGTTCACACTTATACAAATTGGATGCAGTTTTCCCCGCATCCAATTTGCATGACAGGAGATTGGGCTCTCAATGGAGTCAGTTCACACATCTCTGGAGTGGCGGCGGAGCAGATTGCACAGAGGTCCTGTGCATCTTTGGCTCCATTTCAGGTCATAATTCAGGCAACAATTCGGCCTGATTCGTCCCTAAAAAACGAAGAACAGGGACACACCTGACCCCTGCTGTCAGCCACCTCCGTCTTAGGTGTGAACCCAGCTTAAAGGTTTCCTGAGCCTTTAGCGATACCATGATCATTAAAGCAGGTATTAGTAGTTTCATCAGTGTGGGCAGGTGCCAAGTCTTGCTGGAAAATTAAATCAGCCTCTCCATAAAGCTGGTCAGCAGAGGGAAGCATGAAGTGCTCTAGAATTTCCTGGTAGAGGGCTGTGCTGACTTTTTTTTATTTTTTTATTTATTCTTTATTCATTTTTCCAAATATTTTAACAAAATAATAAAATAAAGAAAAGAGAAGAAAAGAGAAAGTCTCTTAAGAAAGATAAGGCAACATAACAAAAAGATACCTCCTTTTTTTTTTTTAATCCTTCCCACATTTCCCCCTATCCCTGTATATTTTACTATATATCTTATTTCCCCTACCTCCCCTTCCCTTTCCCAGTACCCCATTTTTATTTTCCTATCAAATTTTTATGTTTTCCTTCCATCCAAGGTCTCCACATCTTATTGAACTCTTTTAAGTTGCGTCTCTTTACATAAGCGTCTCTCTCTTTAGGGAGGGTTTCATTTACTGTATCTATCCAGTTTTTTACCGTAGGCGGTGCCTTTGATTGCCATCTCACAGTTATCGTTTTCCTGGCTTGGAATATACTCCTCAATATAGCTACTGTAGTACTCTTAATTTTACCCTGCTCTTGCCTATACCCCAGTATGCATGTCTTAACTTCCTTTTCCAGCCTAATTTTAAACGTTTCCTTCAAAATTTCAATCATTCCTTCCCAGTACCGGAAAAGTTTGGGGCATCTTCACATCATATGGAGTAAATCCCCAGACCCTCGGCATCTGGGACAGCTATCATCTGGTCTTTTTCCAAACTTAAATAATCACTTTGGGGTGTAATACGCTCTATTCAGTAGCATTAGATGCAAGATCTTCTGTGAAGGGGAAACTGATACAGAGGGACTTAGCTCCAATATTTTCTTCCACTGGTAATGGGGTATTACCCCTATGTCCTGTTCCCATTTTTCTTTTACTAAATCTAGTTTCTCCTCACCATTAATCTCCTTATTTATCTGTCTATATATTTCTGAGATTAGGCCTTTAGTAGGGCCCGTCCCTAGTATACATTGTAACAGCGGAAGCTCTTTCCATACTAGAGGTTGATTTCTAAATTGGGCTTCTAGGGCATGACCTATCTGAAGGTAATTATAAAGTGTGTTCTGCGGATGTTAAATTCCCTTTTCAACACGTCAAATTCTTTAAAAGTATTACCTACATAGAGTTGTCTCAGCCTTTTAATTCCCTGTTTTTCCCACTCTTCAATCTTTCCTATTGAGCTAATTTCCTGTAGATTACTGTTGTACCAAATGGGGTATATATATTAAACCCTTTATATTTCATCAATTTTTTAGCTGTTTTCCATACTTTACTGATCATTTTTATTGTTGGGTATTTGTACGTAAAAGAATCGGCCTCTAAAGTCTCTATTAATGTATCATGCAAAGCTCCTGTTAACAATTTTTTTGAAACTTGATAAAACACAGTGGACCAACACCAGCAGATGGCATTGCTCCCCAAATCATCACTGACTGTGGAAACATCACACTGGACCTCATGGAAGTTGGATTCATCTTCCAAATGAAATGCAAAGTTTACTTTCATCCGAAAAGAGGACTTTGGACCACTGATCAACAGTCGAGTCCTTTTTCTCTTTAGGTAAGACGCCTCTGATGTTGTCTCTTGTTTAGGAGTGACTTGACACAAAGAATGCTAAAGTTGTAGCCCATGTCCTGGATTTGTCTGTGTGTGGTGGCTCTTGAAGCACTGACACCAGCCTTAGTCCACTCCTTGTGAATCTTCCCCAAATTCTTGAATGGCCTTTGCGTCACAATCCTCTCAATGCTGCGTTTATCCCTGTTGCTTGTGCACCTTTTTTCTACCACACTTTTTCTTTCCACTGAATTCTCCATTAATATGCTTGGATACAGCACTCTGAATAGCCAGCTTTTTTTAGCAATTACCTTTTGTGACTTACCCTCCTTATGGAGGTTGTCAATGACTGTCTTCTGGACAAGTATGAAAAAAAATATATAAAAATGATATATGTGTTGACTGCGCTACCCCTTGTATTATGTGTTTTTAAAGTGCTTAAATACCACAATAAATTTATAAGTTTGTATACATTAGTGATAATAGAAGTAATAATAATAATTAATAAAAATCAATATTTTCTTCTGCTGTTCACCCGTGACTTCCAATATTAATTATTGCGTGCCAAAAAAAAACAAATTAATTTAGGCAAAACAAACCAAACGAAACCAAAAACAATAAATGTCCGTAGTAATTTCTGCTGGTGCTGAGAAAGCAATCTTCAGCATAAAAGTGTTTCAATCCTCCTAATTCTTGTGTCCGTGCTTCCTTTATTCACCACTATAGTGACGACACCACCACCACCATAAGAATTGGCCACTCACCAGATGTCAATATAATGAATGCCTTTGGTTCATTAGTAGGGATAACCACTCCACTCCTCTCAGGTCTATGCTGTTTCCAATATACAGATTTACCAATGTCCAACCTCATAAATTATGAACAACGATCATTATAAAAAGGTAAAAACAAATGGGTTCACTCATATTTTTAAGTGTCTATCAGTTGGCACCAAACTTATCCAGCCACTCGAATGGGTACAGATGGCTGAGGGTATTGCCTGTCTCTCCTATGTCAGCGTGCGTCCCAAGCCTCCTTTTGTTTAACCGGAAGTGACGTAGTCCGTGTTTTAGCAGCCTCTATGCATTTCCCAAACACTCTTGCATCCTCAGGAAGCTGCTAAATGTTGCTGTGTCACTCTATTTATACCGTAATGCTTGTAATCCTATCTAATTGGTTTCGGATCGCTCATTCCGCAATACCGGAAGTGAGCGGTCTGCCATTTTGACTGCTGGTGTCCTCCGCCCATTCATTCCGTGCGACCGGAAGTGGGCGATCCGCCATTTTAACTACTGTCAATTTCCGCCCATTTCCGGAAGTTGTTGGGCCGCCATTTTAACTATTGGAATAGTCAACCTCTGTCCCATATTTAGCTATGTGTTTTATCCCCTTATTAGATTACATTTAACTTCCCCATTCCGTTTGTTAGGGTAGCCCCATTCAAGCGCCTGCATAAGTTTTTACAGTATTGGAAACTTTATTAGACATCTTTATGCTATTAAATATAAAAATTATAAAAAATATGTTTAAAAACATATATATATATATATTTGCGATCTTTTCCCTTTGCTGCATGTCACATTTAGAGCTTTTGAATACTTGCAATGGTCTACATTATACATTTATCCTTTTAAGGTTGCTGAAATTATTTTATTAAAAAATATTATAAAAATGTTAATGATTGATGAAAAAGGATTTATATAAACAATTAAATAAACATAAATTAAAAATAAAATAAAAAATAAAAATAAATAAAAATGAAAATAAAAATAAAAATGAAAATAAAAATTAAAGATAAATAAAAAATAAAAAATAAAAATATAAATAAAAATAAATAAAAATAAAAATCGAAAAAAATATAAAAATTAAATAAAAATAAATAAAAATAAAAATAAAAATAAATATAAATAAAAATAAAATTAAATAAAAAAAAATCAAATAAAAATCAAGATGCAGAATTTGGGGTTTACACTAGCTGTAAGCCAAATTCATTAAAATTAAAAGAAAAAAATGCTTGAAATATAATCACTCTGTGTGTAATGAATCTATAAAATATATGAGTTTCACTTTTTGAATTGAATTACGGAAATAAATTAACTTTTTGATGATATTCAAATTTTTGGAGATATATTACATATATATATATATATATATATATATACACACACACACACACACGCGCACACACACACACACACACACACATACAGACATATTTTTCATGTATAATGGGATTGAATATTTTTTAATAATGAAGGGGTTGTTATTGATCACATAGGACTAATTACTGTTTCTATATTTCTATATAACAGGTTGTGGGTTTGACATTTTCTGAGAAAGTGCTGTGCAAGACATTTCAGAATTCAATGGGTTCCTTGGCTATTAACTGGCTGCTAACTGAGAGTTGGCTATTTTAATAAAGGAAGATTTTTTTTTCATCTCAGTAAGCGAATAACCTGTTGCAAGTACAAGTGATTGCTTTGGTGGAGATGAGCTGAGCCCGCACCTGAGATGTGATCATGGGGTGTGGACCCTGATCTCACCTGGACTGGTATGTGAATTATTACAAAGTTGCCGGAATTCGGGTCTGAGTTGAGCCAGTTTCTTGTTTTGGTTTGCACTATTCTTTTTTAGTGTTTACATGGGAGCTGGAGACCCTCTCTCCATGTAACCATATTTGTAGATTTGTTATAGAAAATATTCTGTTTTAGGTTTATGAACTTCTGTCAAGCTTTTATTGCTGTATGATATGCATACTTGTGTATATACTCAGGCAAACAACCATTTGAGTATTTTAGCTAAATCTGAACATGATTATATTTAAATAAAATATAGAATAAACTAGGGCTGTTACTGATTAAAATTTAATTGATTAATCTACTAATTTCGATTAATTATAATGCGCATACAGATCCTAACTACTTTTAGCTGATCTCCTTGCATTGCAACTCTGCATTAATCAGTGGTAAATGTGGTATACACTATATACAATCACCCGACACTAGTTTGTTTCCACAATCCATGATTAACTTCACAGTTCACACAAATACGTTTTAAACTCAAACTGTAGCACTGACGAAAGTAATTTTTTTTTTCCACAGTATTGTGACAATCCCTTCACCTCCGGTCTAACTAATCACTTCTCACCTTATGGCATGGACCCCTGTGCAAACAGGTGGTCATGCAAGTGAGTATCAAAAGGATTAACACGGACCATAAACTTCTCTCACGTCTCCTTAGATCTCAAAAAGGGCGCCAGGTCATGGGTAGAAAGAAAAGATCTAAGTGCTCACCGCTTAAGTATAAGATTTAATTTTTGTGTTAAAACACAAACTACTCACATAAAGATGATAAAAACACAGCATGTAAAGCCCGACAATCGTGTTAGTTCCGTAGGGCAGCAGCGGGTGACGACATGCATAGCTCCTCCCCCGTACGTGTTATGTTCAATCAGAACTTCAACGTCACCGGACTCCTCCCTACTTTCCTTCGTTAGCAGACGGAGGCACTTGGGGAAGGGGGGAGGAGTCCGGTGACATTGATGTCCGTGACATCTCCGGATCTCCGACGGAACTCCCTGAAAACCCGGAAGTCGGCGGAGAGTACCGATCATAAGAATTTTGATTGATCAAAAAAATTCATCGATTAATCGAGGAATTAATCTTTAATTTCCACAGCCCTAGAATAGACACTTAGTAAAACCTGAAAGGTACAGTATACATTGGTATCGTGCAAACATGCTCAGCCTGTGATCTGAAATTTAAATGGTATTGCATGATTATGTTTTGGGGAGTAAGTCATTTTGAGAACCACATCTTTTAGTGGTGCTAGAATAGCAGATGGTTACTTGGGTCCTTGAGAAATGGCACATTGACATGTAAGGTATTAATATAAAAAAAAAAATCAAGAACGCCTGGCATTATCTAAATATGTTCATATACAATTTATGGTGTCAGAAAGCATACCGTTTTTTACACTGAACAGAAGAATTATTATCTACCAGCAAAAGAGGACATCATCACTGGTCAACGACTGAGCCCCAACGGACAGCTGAAGCAGCCTGAAGGTCATTATACAGATTGAGGATTTTATCATAAAGCCTTTGGTCCCATGGCAACTAGATCATGATTTCAGCATGAGTTTGCTTCAATGTTTTTTCAGTGTTTATCAAGAGCATTGTAAAGAGTGTTGTACCCCAAACCATGGAATAAAAATGTGAGAGCTTTTCTTGCTGTCATAGCAACCTTTCAGATTCAATTTTCTTTTTTTTTTTTCATAGGAACAGGGCCCACAAGGACCAACAGGTAACAGAGTAAATCAATCTACAGTACATACAATGGTCAACCAACAGGGATAACAGAAACACAACATAATAGTCTACTATGTACTTTCCCTGTGGGGTAAAGTGGTGCGTCATCAGTAATCATGTGTCCAGGTTTGGCACAGAACCCTCCTCCGCGTTTGCCTATCTTGTTTTGTGGTTGTAGTGTCTTGGGGGTTTCTTAATAACTAGGGGAGATAAAATTCAGGACTCTGTGCATAACCTGAATTATCTGGTACTGTAGACTAGCTATGTGGTTGTTTGCGGCCCCGCGGGGCCCATCCCTCGTTTTCCCTTTTCCTCTGCATATGCATACACTTCTATACATCTACATACATATACACAGAGTCTCCCCCCCACCACCCACCCATCAGATTCAATTTTCATTCCTTCAGTTAAATACAAGAAGATATAAGGAAATGTCTGATAGGCTACTTTGAGCAATGTGAACACTTATACTTCAGACAATTTTATTCATGTGGGGTACCTTTTATAAATTATTATGGCCATGCAACTTGGATTCAGCTATTAACCACAGCTAGTTCCAAATTTACAGTGACCAAATTAACGAAAATATAAAAAGGCAACCTAAAGTGATTGTAAACGATCACCTTGTAAAACAAGGTTTAAAATAGAAATGAGAGGCAAAACATTTATGTATAGATATACAAAATAAATAAAAAATAAACATTATAAATACCCTTTTCCCTTTTTTTTTTAATACATTTTCGCATTCCCTATGTTCTCAGCTGCATACCAGCTGGGGGGGAGGAGACATTGCAGTACACTGAGTTTCCCAGTGAATGTCAATGCAAGATGGGGGGGGGGGTGTCAGGACAAGTCTGATCATTGAAGGAGAGCAGGCCGAGTCCCCAGCACAGCTAGAGAACTGACCACGGTGTGTTCTCCTGCTTGGTGTGGCCAGTTTGTAATGGGAAAGCCAGGGGACTAGCAGGAATGCCAGAAAATTCACACAAAGGAAGCAATACAAAGAGAACAGTATATGTTCTTATATAAGTACATGGTACAGCAGGCATATAAAATGTTGGGGTAACAAACGCTTTAAGTGTTATCTGGAAAGGGCAATGGGGGGGGGGGGAATCAGCACCTCATCAGTTCTTTTTTTTTTAACAAATTATATAAAAATATCCTTGACCACCACCAACTCTCTCAAAACTAAGACAATGGGTAACCAGCTCATTTATCAGCAGTACTACTTTTTTATCCTCATGTATTCAGCATGTTGATAATGTTCACATGAAGCAGCTATACTAAAATTGGCCATACACTGACTCCTTTTGTTTTTCAATCAGGAGATGTTGGGCAGGAGGCTGCAAACAGGGTCATCCACTGAGCAAATATGGCTAGTTCCGGAAGGCCAACTTCATACACTGTAGGCCAGCTTTATAATGTGAGTACTCTTCATGTCTTCTTGTATGTATAGTAACATCTACAGTATTGCAACTATATCATTCTTCGGATGAAGTCATAGACCTACAAATTTAAGCTCATATAAAGTTCTCTTATCTGGATATTGTGCTCATCTTCTGAGACTAGCATGACACCTCAACATTGTAGATCATGGTTTATTTATGGCGTTGCTTCTTAAACTATGGGTTGGGACCCAAAATGTGTTGCAAACATGTTTGTGATGGGACATCACTTTGTAGTTGGATGGGACTGAGCAGTAAATTAGCCTTTTATGTTCAGGTGCAAAATCATTTATATAGCACACTTTCAAATTGTATACTACTGTAATCTGAGACATAGCCCTAAATACTATGGTAATGAATTACAGAAAATATTATTTTCTAAGGAAAGAAAACATAAATATTCCTGCCCACAACACCACTACTCATCTGAAAACCTATGAAACAATAAACTAATAGGATTGATGACAAAAAACATATGGGGTACTAGAGCTCCTCCAAGTGGAGAGGTGAAGGGAATTACACAGACAAAACAGAGACAAAGAGACCCTGTCACTAGTTTAAAATGTCAAAAAGAAGATCCATTGAGAAAAAGTCTCTGTTTTAGCTTTACCAAAGCTTCCAAAAATTGTGAAGAGCGCTTGCCATGGGTTATACAGCTATAGTTATTTGTCTATGTTTGACAGTGCTAACATTTGCTTGTAATTTTCTTATTTATCTCATCTGAATAAAAGGTTTAAGAACCCCTGCTCTAGGGAATACTATGCTGAGAAGAATGTCTGCTGAGCAGCATGCATTTATACCAGCTTCAGTATATGTCTGTGACCACATCTGATTAATGAAGTTTTTGCCAAATCATACATTCTTATCAATCATTGTTATACAGTATAAAGTATGGACATTTTATCTGCATTAGGTCCATGTTAATGTTTGTTCTAGAGCAAAAGCTCTGCCTGGAGTTTTACATTGCATAGTACCTTTTGCTCTAGAGCAAACATTAACATACAGATAAAATGCCCAATTTTGTAGACATTATGGTGTCCTATGCACACGCAGTTAACGCCTTTTTGTACAGGTCCCAACTTTTTATCACATCATGATTTTTGTGAAAAACTAAAGCAAGGATGTGCTACCTGATTCATATGTTGATCTAAAGTTGTATTCAATTGTTCATTCCACCAACAAAGGAAAGAGGAAATTTCAGAATGCTGCTTGGCCTACAGAACTTTAATCACTCCTCTTGAGAAACCTGGCAACCCCCCTCCCTACCTAGTTCTTTTGTTGAATTCCAGAGGGAAAATATGCAAAAAAAGTCACCAACGTTACAACAATTTGTATTGTTTCTGGCTGTGTGCTGCCTTCTGAAGCCCTGCCTCGCTAACCACAGGTCCACAAGTGTATTATGGTAAATAAAATCCAAATACAACTATCTGCGAAAATCATATTAGGCCCTCAATTCTTCTGCTCAGTATGAGTCCTCTCTTGTTTTTTTCAGACCTAACATAGATAAAAAAAAACAAAATGTGGTTCAACTGGCAGTTATAGTCAACTCTTCAATTGGTTTTTACTGATTAACAAAACCGAAAGCCAAGATAGAAAACTGAAAATAGAAGGTTTTAGAATTGGTAAGACTTGTGGTTTAGGTGTGTAGAAAAACTATACATATAGGGAAGAGCGTACAAAGAGAAACATAAGGAGAGTAGCAGACTGCCCAGTTGTATTGTCTTACCAATTTTTTTTTAATGCTTTGTAAGTAAATTGTAAGAGGAAAACAATAAAAGGGCCTGCTTATACTTGCGTGTTTTTCTCCTGATGCATTTTCCTTTGAGATCAAAATGCTGCAAAACACATGTTGACACGTTAAAGTGTATTGAATACATTGCAAAGCACTTTATATTGAATGTCAATGCATGCCATAACACATATCAACACATACTAAAGCATGTTGTGATACTTTGGCATGCATTATGACTATCGTTGAAGTGCACATTCCCAAAAGTAATTACTGCTATCCAATGAAGATTGCCACAACATTGTTTTAGGAACATCTGCGAATCTAACGATTCTTTCCTCATCTTAGGAATATCCTTTTCCACTTTATAAATAAAACACTTATATGTGTCACTGTTGAAGACACTCTTCTCATGTCCTGTATAAAACAGTACAAAGACGTGAGTGAGATTGTAATCCAGGTAAGTCAAACCCAAATGAAGTCAATGAGTAAATCATCAAGGAGCCATATTATATCTTCTGAGTCGCACTCCTACTTAATTCCATTAAAAAGATTATAGTATTTTGGTAATTACTTTTTTTAGCAATAAATGCAAACTTTTCCCCAGAGAGATGGGCAATAAAACGTTTCCAGAAGTATTTCACTGTAAAATTATCTCAGACAGTGTAACATTATTGACTGGAGAACAGCTGTGGTCTCATTCAATTTGATTACTTAAAAGACGACTTTTAAAGCCATGCCTCAAAAAAAGGCAACCAAATGTCATAGGACTAGTAATGAGTACTGGCTATAGGCTTTCTGGTGCTGGTCTTGGCAGAGGTGCAGGGCTTTGTTTTTAAATACCTGGTAAAGTATACAAAGAAGATAGTAGCTTACAGCAGTTGAGATGGAATTTCAACAGGAAACTCCCTAGACTAAATAAGGCGGGAGCAGGGAATCCCTTACACTGCACATTCCCAAGCCTAGTACACACTATTAGTTTTTTTTTCCGTTTAACCCAACAAGAGTGATAAAGAAAACTGACAGCCCTGGAGAAGACACCATGCAATGTTAGCTTAGTGATCTCCCCTGCTGTGCTATTGTGTTCTGACAGAGGGGCGCCCCCCCCCTGCTGGAACACTCTGGTCAGCGCTTCCAGCCAATTGGCTGAGATCACTGATCGGGAACTGATTGGCAGACCTTTTTCGTTCCTGCCCCATCATCAGAAGCTGGCCGAATGGCCAGTTTTCTTTCCGACTGGCTGTAGTACACACGAGCCAAATTTCGACTGGTTTCTATTGAACCAGCTGATGCCACCCATCATTCGGCCTGTGTGTACAAGGCTTTAGGGACAGCTTCTGCAGGTACTCAGAAAAACAATGAGCAGTGATATCATCAAAAGCAGTCTTCAGAGGCACGGGTGAGCAGAACTAGAGATGTAAAATTTCTGGACATTTTGAAGCCATGAAAAAAATATTTTTTTTTTCGCTGCTTTTTTTTTTTCTGGAAAGAAAGGACATTTTCAGAAAAATAAAAATTCAGTGTAGAGTAGTTTTTACAAATTGAAAGTAGTTCAGTTTTGCTTAAGAAACCTGAAATGCAGTGTATATAAAAGTATTATGCTTTAAATAAAAGTACAGCTTATTCAGTAAATAAACGAAACTCGCTTTTTAAAATTAGATTTTTTTATTACAAATGGAAACACAAGGACTGTATATGTTAAGAACATTTCAACTATACATGAGAACAGGTAACCCTCCCCTTTCCCTTGTAATAATTTAAAAGCTTCCTGCCAATATGCATTTTCAGTTATTGGCAATGCTGAGCCAGAAGCATATATTGCTCTTGACCTTGTTCTCCTATTTTTCAGATGTCATTTATCTATAAATGAGAAACAAAATAATTTGAGGAAGGTGGTGTGTATAAAGAGATTGGTCTGTCCTGTCCACAAAAATATAAACAAGAAAAAATAAACCTTTGTGCAAAATTGCACGGTATACCCCTCATGGACTTATAGACAGACTAAAAATTTGTATTAAAAATATATTTTATTTATCGTACATCTTGTTCAGTAAAATATTGTATATGAAAAGAGATTACAGACAGTATATGACAATTACATATTGTACAAAAGTTCAAAGATACATAGTACCAGATACCCATGTAGAAATGTCGGGCTAGCAGCTTTGCACAATAGCGAAGACACCTAACATATTTCAGACTGCGCTTATGTCAAATGAGTAACAATAAATTCTAAAAAGTAAATATACTATATTAGTAATGACATATATGTTGATAACAGTCAGTATCATAGGCATATTTTAATGTATACAATTATTTAAGGCAAATGCTTTTGTCTATAAATTGTATAGGTTGCAATTTATACTTACAAAAACATATATACTTGTAGTGGCTAAGTGATGGGTTCCGCTGGATTGGGTAATGCGATTATGGACCACCAGGATACAGTCGGCAAGGACACCAAGAGCGGGCAAAACTGCACACACAAGGACCCAAAAGAAAAGGGCAAATGCCCAATGGTGGACCGACAATTTACAGTTGTGCTCAAAAGCTTACATACCCTGGCAGAATTTATGATTTCTTGGCCATTTTTCAGAGAATATGAATGATAACACAAAAACTTTTCTTTCACTCATGGTTAGTCTTTGGCTGAAGCCATTTATTGTCAATCAACTGTGTTTACTCTTTTTAAATCATAATGGCAACAGAATGACCCTGATCAAAAGTCTACATACCCCAGTTCTTAAACTGAAGTTCCACCCAAAAGTGGCACTTACACTCATTTGTCCCCCCCCCCCCCCCCCCCCGATGCCACATTTGGCACCTTTCGGGGGGAGGGGGGACAGGATACCTGTTCCCAGTTCCGGGAGCCATGGCCGTGGCTATTGACGTCATTTCTCTGCTCCCTCCTCCTCCCCCTGTCGCCAGGCTATTTAAGCTCCACCTTATGCAGCTTGAAAGTTATTTGTGGGTTTTTCTTTCCACCCCAAACTATTTTCCTGGCAGTTAAATTAAACAAAAATTTTAGTTGGTCTACCTGACCGTGGTTTGGTTTCAACAGAACCCCTAATTTTTCACTTCTTGATTAGAGTTTGAACACTGCTGATCAGCATTCTCAATTCTTTGGTTATCTTTTTATATCCCTTTCCTGTTTTATACAGTTCAACTACCTTTTCCTGCAGATTCTTTGACAATTATTTTGCTTTCCCCATGACTCAGAATCCAGAAACGTCAGTGCAGAACTGGATGAAAGATGCAAGGGTCTGTCAGGAGTCCAGAAACTCATTGACCTTTTATACACACACACTAATCACAAGCAAACAAATCACAGGTGAGGATGGTTAACGTTAATAGCCATTCAAACCCCTTTGTTTCAACTTGTGTGCATGTTATCAGGCCAAAATCACCAGGGTATGTAAACTTTTGATCAGGGTCATTTGGGTAGTTTCTGTTGTCATTATGATTTAAAAAGAGTAAACACAGTTCAATGATAATAAATGGCTTCAGCAAAACACTAACCATGAGTGAAAGAAATGTTTTTATGTTATAATTTATATTCTCTGAAAAATGACAAAGAAATCATAAATTATGCCAGGGTATGTAAACTAATGACACAACTGTATTCAGAGGTCTCTATAAGAGGGTATATATCATAGAGGATAATATTGAATAGGGTATATCACTATAGAGAGTTTATCAGTAAACATAATATTTAACCACTTCACCCCCGGGAGGATTTACCCCCTTAATGACCAGGCCATTTTTTGCGATACGACACTGTGTTACTATAACTGAAAATTGCGCGGGCGTGCGATGCTGTACCCAAATAAAATGTTGGCATTTATTTTGCACAAATAGAGCTTTCTTTTGATGTTATTTGATCACCTATGCGGTTTTTATTTTTTTGCGCTATAAACAAAAAAAGACCAACGATTTTGAAAAAAAAACAATATTTTTTACTTTCTGCTATAATACATATGCAAAAAAAATAATTGAAAAAAAAAAAAAAAAAACGAAATTTCTTCATAAATTTAGGCCAATATGTATTCTAAAATCCAAATAAGCTCATATTGATTGTAAATGCTATAACGTTTGCGCAAACCAAACTATGTGATAGATTTAGGGACTTTTTAATTTTTTTATGTTTTTACTAGTATTGGCGGCGATCAGTTATTTTTAGCGGGACTGCAACATTGTGGCGGACAAATCTGACCCTAAGTGACACTTTTTGGGGACCAGCGACACCAGCTAAAAAAAAATGCACTGATCACTGAATAAATGATACTGGCAGGGAAGGGGTTAACATCAGGGACAATCAAAGGGTTAAATGTGTTCCCTGCTAGTGTTTTCTAACTGTGTGGGGGGTGGACTGATAGGAAGTGTGTTCATGATTACTAGGAACAGACGATCTCTGTGTACTTCCCCGTTAGAAAGGGGATCTGCCTTGTTTACATAGGCAGATTCCCGTTCTGCCTCTCTGTGGAGTGATCGCGGGTGACATAGAGTCCGCCGGACCTGCTGATTAGCTCCCCCTGCCGTGCAGCGGGTGCTCTACATCTATAATGCCCTGTACACACGGTCGGAAAATCAGACGGAAAAGGTTCGATCGGATTATATTGTCGGAAAATCCGATCGTGTGTGGGCATTATTTAAAAAAAAAAAACCCTGAACCTTTAGTATCACTTTAACCACCGTCAAATGACGTTGGAGCGCTGTGACGTCGCCCAGAGTCATGGAAGTGTCATTAACCGGCTCTCCTCGCCTCTCACTGACAGTATGAGATGAGGAGAGCTGATCAGCGGAATCTCCTTACAGGGAAGATGTGAAAAGGTAATCAGGGCGCTGATCATCAGTGCCCTGATTACAATGCAGCCCCAGCAGTGCCCATTAGTGATGCCACTCTGTGCCCATCAGTGACACCAGTCTGTGCCCATCAGTGAGGCCAATCTGTGCCCATCAGGGCTGCCTTTTAGTGCCTGCCCACTGATCAGTGGGCACGAAAATACAATTTTTTTTGCATGTTTTTGTTTTTTAGCAAAGAATTAAAAACCCAGCGGTGAAAGTGCCCTGTATTGAAGTAAATATATATATATACACACACACACACACAGTGGATATAAAAAGTCTACACACCCCTGTTAAAATGTCAGGTTTCTGTGATGTAAAGAAATAAAAAATTGATAATACATTTCAGAACTTTTTCCGCCTTGTGACCTATAAACTGCACAACTCAGTTGAACAGCAAGCTGAAATCTTTAGGTGGAGGTGGAGGGAAGTAAACAAAAAAAAAAAAGGGGGGTTGAATAACTGTGCACACTTAAACTAATACTTTGTTGAAGCACCTTTTGATTTTATTACAGCACTCTTTGGGTCTTTTTGGGTACGAGTCTCTTAGCATGGCACATCTTGACTTGGCAATATTTGCCCACTCTTCTTTGCAAAAACTCTAAATCTTCAGATCACCCCACAGATTTGCAATGGGATTCAGGTCTGGGCTCTGGCTGGGCCATACCAAAACTTTAATCTTCTTCTGGTGAAGCCATTCCTTTGTTGATTGGGATGTATGCTTTGGGTTGTTGTCATTCTGAAAGATGAAGTTCCCCTTCATGTTAAGCTTTCTAGGGTGCTGTGCCAATATTGACTGGTATTTGGAACTGTTCATAATTCCCTCTACCCTGACTAAGGCCCCTGCTCCAACTGAAGAAAAACAGCCCCAAAGCATGATGCTGCCACCACCATGCTTCGCTGCGGGTATGGTGTTCTTTTGGTGATATGCAGTGTTGTTTTTGCACCAAACATATCTTCTGGAGTTATGGCCAAAAAGATCAACCTAGGTTTCAGCAGACAAGAACACATTTTCCCACATGCTTTTTAGAGACTTCAGATGCGTTTTTGCAAAATTTAGCTGGGCTTGGATGTTTTTCTTTGTAAAAAAAGGCTGCCGTCTTGCCACTCTACCCCATAGCCCAGACTTATGAAGAATACGGGAGATTGTTGTCACATGTACCACACAGCCAGTACTTGCCACTTTGGCATTTGCGTAGTAATAGCTTTCTTCTGACGACTCGACCATGCAGCCCATCTTTCTTCAAGTGCCTCCTTATTGTGCATCTTAAAACAGCCACACCACGTTTTCAGAGAGTCCTGTATTTCACCTGAAGTAATTTGTGTAATTTGTGTTTTTTCTTTGCATACCAAACAATTTTCCTGGCAGTTATGGCTGAAATGTTAGTCTATCTGATCGTGGTTTGGTTTCAACAGAACCCCTCATTTTCCACTTCTTGATTAGACTTTGAACACTCTCCTCCCTTGATATCTTTTTATATCCCTTTCCTGTTTTATACAGTTCAACTACCTTTTCCCGCAGATCCTTTGACAATTCTTTGGCTTTCCCCATGAATCAGAATCCATAAACGTCAGTGCAGCACTGGATGAAAGATGCAAGGGTCTGTCAGGAATCCAGAAACTCATTGACCTTTTATACACACACACTAATTACAAGCAAATAGATCACAGGTGAGGATGGTTACCTTTAATAGCCATTCAAACTCCTTTGTGTCAACTTGTGTGCATGTTATCAGGCCAAAATCATATGTATGTAAACTTTGTATGTAAACATATGTATGTAAACTTTTCATCAGGGTAGTTTCTGTTGTGATTATGATTTTAAAAAGAGTAAACACAGTTGATTGATAATAAATGGGATCAGCCAAACACTAACCATGAGTGAAAGAAATGTTTTAGTGTTATCATTTATAATGTCCAAGAAATCATAAATTCTGCCAAGGTATGTAAACTTATGAGCACAACTGTATTTAATGCCTTGTAAATTCTTTTGTACCCTTCTCCTGACTGATACTTTTTAACAATGAGATCCCTCTGATACTTTGGAAGCTCTCTGAGGGCCATGGCTTTTGCTGCAGGATGCAACTAAAATGTCAGGAAAGACCTACTAGAACAGCTGAACTTTATTTTGGGCTAATCAAAAGCACTTTAAATGATGGCAGATTTTATGGACTCCTATTTAACATGAGTTTGAAAGTGATTGCTTAATTCTGGACACAGCTACATCCCCAGTTATAACAGGGTGTGCACACTTATGCAATCACATCATTTTAGTTGTTTATTTTTACACCCCCCCCCCCCCAAAGATTTCAGTTTGTTTTCCAATTGAGTTGTAGGTCACATTAACCACTTCAGCCCCGGACCAATTGGCAGCAAAAGGACCAGGCCCCTTTTTGCGATTCGGCACTGAGTCGCTTTAACTGACAATTGCGCGGTCATGTGACGTAGCTTCCAAGCAAAATTTTTTTCCCACAAATAGAGCTTTCTTTTGGTGGTATTTGATCGCCCCTGCGGTTTTTATTTTTTGCGCTATAAACAAAAATAGAGCGACAATTTTGAAAAAAATGCAATATTTTTTGCTTTTTGCTATAATAAATATCCCCAAAAAAATATATAAAAAATTTTATTTTTCCTCAGTTTAGGCCGATACGTATTCTTCTACATATTTTTGGTAAAAAAAACGCAATTAGCGATTATTGATTGGTTTGCGCAAAAGTTATAGCGTTTACAAAATAGGGGATAGTTTTATAGCATTTTTATTAATATTTTTTTTTTACTAGTAATGGCGGCGATCAGCGATTTTTATTGTGACTGCGACATTATGGCGGACACATCGGACAATTTTGACACATTTTTGGGACCATTGTCATTTATACAGCAATCAATGCTATTTAAATGCATTGATTCCTGTATAAATGACACTGGCAGTGAAAGAGTTAACCACTAGGGGGAGGGGTTATGGGCTGTGACGTGTGTGTTTTTTTTTAACATTAGGGGGCGGGGCTGACGTCTGACGTCATTGATCGGCTTTCCCGATGACAGGGAACAGCCGATCAATGACAGGCAGAGTAGGAAGCGCGGGGAGAGGTTTGTTTACACAGACCTCTCCCCGTTCTTCAGCTCTGTGACCCGATCGCAGGACACCAGCGGCGATCGGGTCCGCTGGTCCCGCGGCCGTGGTCACGGAGCTCCCGTCCGGGTCGCGAGCGCGCCGCCAGCGGCGCGCGCGTGACCCACGGCTAGGCTCTTAAAGGGCCACGTCCCTGTACGTGCTTTCGCCTAGCCGTGCTATTCTGCTGACATATATGTGCAGGAGGTGGTCGGGAAGCGGTTAAATGTTTTTTTTAATTTATGCTAAAATCTAATGTTACAGTTTTAATGTTTATAATAGGTTCCTCAGTTAGAGTATCAGCACTGTAATCAGATTAGTCAAGTTTCAATAGCTTACCTAATAACTGAGTAACATTATTAGGATCCATAGTATTTAATATGAAATACTGTATAACATAACATTATAATAGAAATCATAAGATTTCTACAAAATGCATTGAAGTCCTTTCGACCTGTTTTTTCTACCAAAAATGTCCCCCAATTTTTATTAAAATTATAAAATACTCACAAAAATAAAAAGAATGTTGCTTATATCAATAAACACTCGGTCCCAGGGTTTAGATGGGCTACTTGTGGGTTTGAGAATGTGTGATGACATCACGAAAAAAAAGCCCCATTAGCCCTATTAAAAAAAGTTTACAGTTTAATACTATCTGGTCCTCTGGTTTTATTTTATGGTGGAGTCCATGATCCTTGATTGACAGAAGCCCACACAGGATGATGACCAAGTACTAGGCTGAGTCTCTTTGATACAGGTTCTGGTAAGCATATTTTGGATCTGTTGGTACACTCTTGTGGGGCTTCTACTAGGCTCTTTATTTCACACTGATATACATTGAAAATTGTAGATAAGACCCTATTAAGGGCATACACAATCAATTATTTGACACTTTATGCATTTAGACTATTCGCTCGGAATTATTTTACATTTGGGACTGCTATTATTCGTGCATTTATTTATAATTCTAAATATTTTCACTGCGGATTATGCTTATTTACACACAGTGAATGTTGTCATCATTTACTATTCTAGCAGTGCACTCTTTAAATTGCTTTACATTATCAACATATATCAGTTGATGTGCTACCAGCTTATAGGTACCCACAAGCATGGATTTCATTTCCACCCAAATAGTATAAGACAGGCAAAACAAATGCTGCACTGCTCCAGCAAGCTGGCGGACGTGATAACATCACTGCTAACAACCAGAGTCCATATAGAGGAGGCTGACTGAAGGTGCCAGTGCTATGATCTGTGAAACAAAAAGGTAAAATCACGCAAACATGCTATAAATTCAAATTTTATTGGACCTCAGACAGGCTCCTGAGACACTGCAGACACTTATGAGATAGTATCCCTCCCATTAAATGTGCATATAAAAAGGTCCTGCGCTTAAAACAAATATACATATTACATAAGAATGTTTAAAAAACAGTAAACAGTGATAAAGTTCCTTGAAATATCAAAGCGAAATATTAAATAGTTCAAAAGAAAGTCCCAATATTAAAATCCAGTAAATCCATGTTAAAGTGCTCCTTAAATAAATTAAACACAAACAGCCACTATCACCAAGTTTGTGATAAAGTGTCTGCTTACCAAATGAACATGACTCCCTTTCTTAAGAGAAGTCAAAAATTTCTCTAAATTGAAAAAGATTTTTTTTCTTTTAAATCTCATTTCATTTAGAGGTCCTACGGGTGTGGTTACTCGCATTTTGAGCCTTGGCTGGCACGTTCTGTGGAGGATCAGGGAGCTTTGGAGTCGTGTGTCAGTCTTGAGTGACAGTCTTGGAGTGATCTTACTTGCAGTATATGATTTGAGAAAGGGGGTCATGTTCATTTGGTAAGCAGGCACTTTATCACACACTTGGTGATGGTTGCTGCTGGTGTTTAATTTATTCAAGGAGCACTTTAACACGGATTCACTGGATTTGAATATTGGGACTTTTTAATATTTCCTTTTGGTATTTCAAGGAACTTTATCACTGTTCTTTATGCATTTTTATTTTTATGTAATGCTCAATATGTAGATTTGTTTTAAAGACAGCACATCTTTTATATGATCTGTGAAAATAAAGCACTGCTTGACCTTCAATATTCGCAGTTCTTTTTCTCTAGTGAGAGGCACATACATTCAAAGGTGGTGGAGCACTGAAGCACCTCGCACAGACTATATATTGGACTTTATTATGAATCACTTAGTTTTTTTAAATTATATTATGCACTTATATGTTATGAGTATCTTATAGAGTAATCTTTGCTATGATTTGGTGTTCAGCCTAGAAAATGACCAGATAATCCTAAGTGATGCTTATAATCAGAATATCATTTTTTAAATGTGTGGGTGTGTTTAAGGCCCTATTCACACCATCGCGGTGTAGTAATGTGCATGCTGCTGCAAAGCACAGTAACATACATTATGTGGGTTAGTGTGATATGGTGCACCAATGCACCTTCCCAGCATGCTTGCATTGCTGTGCAACTCTACTAAAAATGCTGCATGCATCCATTGGGTAGTTACAATTGTCTAAAGTGATGTAACTTGTGGAATATATGCCAGGCCTGATTTCTTAAACTATTCTTTTAAATGACTGTGTAGGATGGTCTAGAATTTAATTTTTTGTTGTATATGAGAGAGTGAATGTACACCAACTGTTTTTTGTTCTTTTAAGTATAATGTATGATGCACTGTTGTATTGTACCTATATTTTTCTCCCTGTTTGGAGATCAATAAAAATGTTTCTGTTAAAAAAAAAAAAAAAAATGCTGCATGCATGATTTGGTCTTCCGGGGTGTGTTAGAGCTGAACAAATAAGCTAAAAGTGTTGAACCAGTCTGAGGACTGACTGCCACATCCCCGATTGATAAACAAGCCAAGAGAAACCCCCAATGAGACATTTTAGGCAGTAGGTAGTAAAGTATTCAAAGTATAAAATATTCAAATTGTTAAAATGGTAATCAGTATTACAGTAATCAATAAAAACAATGAAGAATCACCATACAGAAATTGATATACAGTACTCAGGACTCATAGGGGATCCCAAGTTGGTCTCATATGGAAAACCCAAAACCTAAAACACACAAGGGTTCACCCAACAATTTCCAACATGTTTCAGAGATACAGGGTACATTCTTTCATCATGGGGAAATTGAAGACAGTCGTCTAAGAATTCAAGGTAAATGACAAAAAAACTTTCTATGAAACACCATTATCCTCCCTACAGGAAACACAGGAGGCTCCTCCCTACAGGAAACACAATCAGTTCACAGCTGTTTAAAAGGCCCCACCTTACCCCTTGTTCCTCAGTTGTTGTAAAGTAATTCTTCCAACCGATTCATAAGGGGTCTTTAGACACTTAGGCACTTACCACCTATTGTATACATTCTCCTCCACCCTTAACAGGGCGGGAAGTAGGCCTGCCATCCTGGAAGGTTTCGTAGAAACACTGTTATCAGTAAGTAACTGTCGGTTTTCTCACCTCACCTTCCAGGACGGCAACACATGAGAGGATAATAAAGTAATCCATTGGCCTACCTTAGGGTGGGACCACTGGCTGCAAAATTCTCCTGCCAAATGCCAGGTTCTGCAGCACGTTTTACCTCCCCTTCATTATGACTGATGAAGGTATCTTCGCTGGATCAGGAGGCTGATCAGCAGGTTTGCTCCACCGATGTCCCTGCCTTCTCTGCTTCAGATGCAGGATCTATGTGGAGTGCTTTTTAAGATGGAATCAGAAAAAAAACATGTGAAATTAGTAGATTAGCATGGTTTGACTGTCTCTACCATCTAGTAATTGTGGCCTAACATACCTGTAATACTTCTTAGGGCCACTAAAAAGGACTCAAAGACTTGCTTTGTGACACATGGACACTACTTTGATCAACAAAGAGGATCTGGCTTAAACACTACTCTGTTCAGGAGAATTATTTAAAAAAAGGACTCCCTGACAGGCAGACCTTGCAGGTCCCCTTTTATTTATTATGTATTCATAGTGATGGGTAAAGGGAAGCCCACTTAACTGAAAAAGAACAAGGGAAGGTTGTTCCCTGGGCTCAGAAGGCTGGACAAGTATGTATCCATAGAACACCAAACCAAAGACTTCCTTCACATCTGAATGCTGGCATGTCAGCTGTGAAAGTTCTCTATATTCCAAGAGCCCTATACACCTGCACGCAAATGCATTAAAATAAAGTGAAAAGGAGCTTGGTAAACACCTGATTGTATTCTGTTAATATCAGGTGTCCTATCTGATGTCTGAACCCATAACCCACTCCAACACCATTGGGTGCCTTTTGGTATTAATGAGGGATACATTAAACAGAACCCTACTACAGGAGGTTAAGTCTATATAGTAGGTGATAAGAAGAATACATATAGAACTGTAAACCTATTGAGTTAGGTGTATGGGTCAGATAATTTCTGATACTGAATCTTCAGGTAATACTAATATAAAAAATAGGATTTGTACGTCAAACTTAATTGTAAAATCGTTTTCTTTGAGTACATCACTGGACACAGAGTCAGGCTAATATTCATTACCTGTAGGATTATACTTCATCATTAGGTGAATGGACACTGGTAGACCAAAGGTCTTCAGACAGGAAGTGATCCCCAATATAACCCCTCCCATACAGGAAGCACTTCAGTTTTTTTGCAAGCACTGAATCCTCAAAAAAGAGGGGTGGGATCTCTGTGTCCCATGATGTACTCAAAGAAAAGGATTTTACAGGTATGATGTAAAAATCCTATCTTCTTTTTTATACCTCATGGGACACAGAGTCAGGCTAATATTTATTTTCTGCTGGGACATCCCAGAGCAATATCCTTGAGGGGAGGGAGACACCCTGCCAAACAATAGCCATCAGAACTTATACGGCAGCCCGCAGTGCACTGCGGCTGAAAGGAGAATCCTTGGCTGCTCAAACATCCACTTGATAACATTTTGTGAACCTATTCACTGAAGACCAAGTAGCAGCCTTACAAATCTGAGCCACAGATACCTGATGGCGAAAAGCCCAGGAGGTTCCTTCACCCCTGTTAGAATGAGCTCTCACCCTTAAAGGGAGTAGCTTTATGTTTCAGACCGTAGGCCTGAAGGACCAATTGATGGACCCAATTGGCAATGGAAGCTTTGGAAGCTGTCTGCCCCTTCTTGGATCCTTTTGGTAAAACAAAAAAAAAAAAAGATAATGTGTAGAGAAATTGTCACAAATCTGTAACAAAAATTAAAGCTGCTGCTCAAGATGTTATACTACACCAACATAAATGCAAAAAAGGAAGCTGCGCTAAATTAGTGACCACACAATATATATATATATATATATATATATATAGCCAAACCTAGGCTATACGTGTGACTTGTATATCAATCTAGTGATGTATAAAAATAATATATAACAAATATGAATGACCACAGTGTTATCAAATAAATACAGTGACGTAATAAGAAGTAACCACAGTTACCAATAGAAACATATAATGGTGATACAGTATATATCAAAAAAAACTTGCATAAGTGTTGAAATATAGCAAAATTTGAAAAGAATACGTGAAAATAAAAAATTAAAAATATAAAAATAATAAAAAGTGAAAAAATCCAAAATACGTATGTAAGTCCTTCAAAGTCCGTGATGCCAAGTAAGTGACTTCCACAATAAACTAATAAGTGAGAGACCTCCACCACATGAACATACTGTGGCTTACCAGAACTTTGTGGTCCCTTATTACAGGGGACCACACAGCGCAATTGGCTATAAACCCAGCCTCAGGTAGTAATGGCGGAACCCAGAACTCCTCAACCACAGAATGGACAGTGTTACAGATTATGACAGACTGGTACCAAGAGATATTCCCCAACTCAGGAGTAGTCCACGATAGCCAATTATATAGCGGGTAACCCAAAAGGCAAGTAAAACTCACATAGCATAAAACCTTTTAAAATGTATTATCTTCAAAAGACGGACAAATGGACACTTACAATGAGACGTTCATATATCAGCATGTAACAGCATATAGCAAGCCGGCCCTCCTCGCAGAAAGCCCGTAGCTTTCGGGACTAAGCGTGTAGCTGTGAGGAAGAATACCGATAGGGCCGAAACGTGACCTCTGATTGTACTCAAAACCAATTTGATTTCCAAAGCTGACTGTAGAAAAGAGAGAATTCTCCCAATCACATATTTCCGAGGATGCCATTTTCTGGCTTCACACCAAGCAATATAAGTCTTCCAGACCTTATAATAAATCTTCCTAGTGACAGCTTTTCTAGCATTCACTAGAGTAGACCACTGGTCCGAAATGCCACGGTCCTTTAACACCCTGGCCTCGAGGCGATTCAGTTCGCAGTTGCAGCGCTATACAAATCATTCATTCATTCAATAACCATGCCGTCAAATTTAGAGACTGTAAATTGGGGTGGAATATTGTCAGAAACCATGAAATCCGGCCGAGACAGAAGTACAGTTAAATCACACTTGTTTAATAATAAAAGTAAAAAGAAAAAACGGAGTCAAAACATAGCCAAAGTTCAGTAACCTAAACGGATAGTCAGCCAAGCCAGAAGTCAGGGATCAATGTAGTGAAACAGCAAGCAGGATCTGGAGCCAGAAGGGATGTCAGCAAAGCAAGTCTTGAACAGGATCGCAGGAGATAGTTTCTGTGATGTTGACCAAGGCGAAGGCAGAGATCCTCTGGACTTGATTGCTTAACCGCTTCCCGACCGCCTCATGTAGATATACGTCTACAGAATGGCACGGGCAGGCAAAAGCACGTACGGGTACGTCCCCTTTAATTTGCCTGCCCGTGGGTCGCGCGCGCGCCGCCAGCGGCACGCTCGCGACCCAGTCGGGAGCTCCGTGACCACGGCCGCGGGACCAGCGGACCCGAGCGCCGCTGTTATCCCACGATCGGGTTACGGAGCTGAAGAACGGGGAGAGGTTTGTGTAAACAAACCTCTTCCCACGCTTCCTACACTGCCTGTCATTGATCGGCTGTTCCCTGTCATCGGGAAAGCCGATCAATGACGTCAGACGTACAGCCACGCCCCCCCTACTGTAAAAAAAAACACAACACGTCACACTGACTCCTCCCCGCCCCCTAGTGGTTAACTCCTTCACTGCCACTGTCATTTACATAGGAATCAGTGCTATTTAAATAGCACTGATTTCTGTATAAATGACAAATGTCCCAAAAATGTGTCAAAAATGTCCGATGTGTCCGCCATAATGTCGCAGTCACAATAAAAAAAAATCGCTGATCGCCGCCATTACTAGTAAAAAAAAAATATTAATAAAAATGCTATAAAACTATCCCCTATTTTGTAAACGCTATAACTTTTGCGCGAACTAATCAATAATCGCTAATTGCGTTTTTTTACCAAAAATATGTAGAAGAATACGTATCGGCCTAAACTGAGGAAAAAAAATGTTTTTTTATATATTTTTTGGGGATATTTATTATAGCAAAAAGTAAAAAATATTGCATTTTTTTCAAAATTGTCGCTCTATTTTTGTTTATAGCGCAAAAAATAAAAACCGCAGGGGCGATCAAATACCACCAAAAGAAAGCTCTATTTGTGGGAAACAAAAGAACGCCAATTTTGTTTTGGAGCCACGTCGCACGACCGCGCAATTGTCAGTTAAAGCGACGCAGTGCTGAATGGCAAAAACGAGCCTGGTCCTTTGGCTGCCAATTGGTCCGGGGCTGAAGTGGTTAAGTAGGCAGGACTGACAAGCAGGATATCATCAACAGCTGAGTAACTGTAGAGAGATAGGAGCTGGCAATAAGCCGACAGCTGAGCGGCCAGCTTAGAGAAGGAAGGGCTGAGCCCAGCCCTGAAAAATATAGGACCTTGAGACAGTAGATCGGGGCGAGGTGGAAGCGTCCATGGCCCGTCTATTG
Source organism: Lithobates sylvaticus (assembly GCA_028564925.1). Classification (NCBI taxonomy): domain Eukaryota; kingdom Metazoa; phylum Chordata; class Amphibia; order Anura; family Ranidae; genus Lithobates; species Lithobates sylvaticus. The sequence goes on along the minus strand of CM053036.1, from coordinate 70,771,438 downwards.
TCAATATCACACTCTCCGGGAACCAGGGCCTTCTGGGCCAGGCTGGTGCCACCAGAATGACTGGAATCCCCTGTCTCCGAATCCTGCGCAACAAATATGGAAGGAGAGGGATCAGAGGGAAAGCATAAACCAGGGAGTACTGTCTCCATGGAACTATCAGAGCATCTGCTAATTGCCAGAGGATCTCTTGTTCGAGACACAAACTGCTGTAGGTTGTTGTTGAACCTGGATGCCAGTAGGTCGACCTCTGGCCATCCCCAACGTTGGCAAATTTCCTGGAACACCTCTGGGTGTAGGGACCATTCCCCCGGGCAGATCTTCTGGCAGCTGAGATAATCTGCCTTCCAGTTCTCTTTTCCCAGAATATGGACTGCCGATATAATTGGCACATGTCCGTCTGCCCAGGCTAGTATGTAGTTCACCTCCTTCAGAGCTGAACAACTCCTGGTACCGCTTTGGTGGTTTATATAAGCCACTGTCGGACTGAACCCTGATGGGGCAGTCCTGAAGCTCCACCGTCCAGGACCGTAGGGCCAGACGTACTGCCTGTGATTCTAGGACGTTGATGGGCAGGGTCTGCTCTGTCCCTGACCATTTCCCCTGAGCTTTGAGCCCGTCTAGGGTCGCTCCCCAGCCTGAGAGGCTGGCATCTGTGGTCAGTACTGTCCAAGTTACCGGGAGAAAGGATTTTCCCTTTTGCAGGTTCTGATCCTGCAACCACCAGTTTAGGCTTAAGCATGCCTAAGGAGATGAGCACATTGGAAAATTCAGGGCTTTTCTTCCTCTGTTCCAAGCCAACAAGTTGTCCTGTTGTAAAGGCCTGGAATGGAACTAGGCATAGGGCACTGCCTCGAAGGAGGATACCATCCTCCCTAGGAGGCTCATACAGAGCCGAATGGAGGGTTGTCTGGTGCCCCTTATCTGACACATCTGATCTTTCAGGGCACAGATCCTTACGGGTGGCAAGAATACCCTTGCTTGAACCGTATTTAGAATCAGACCTAAATGTCTTAGACTTTGAGCAGGTCTCAAGGCTGACTTTTCGGTATTTATAATCCAGCCTAAGCTTTTCAGATACCCCACTGTGTATATTATGCTCTGTTCTAGAGCCTGTACTGAGTTATATCTGAGCAGGAGGTCATCCAGATACCTGAGCACCATGATCCCTTGGGCCCTTAAGCGACCCAGTACTGGTGCTAGGACCTTTGTGAACATCCAGGGAGCTGTAGCAAGCCCGAAGGGTAGAGCCACAAACTGAAAATGACGCTCCTCTAGAACAAAACATAGGAACCTCTGATGAAGCTGAGAGATAGGTACGTGTAGGTATGCGTCCTTTATATCGATGGAGGCTAAAAAGTTTCCCCTCTGGAGTGAGGTTACAACTGAGTGGACAGACTCCATCCAAAAGGACTGTATCCAAAGATACTTGTTCAGGGATCTTAGGTCCAAAATGGAAAAAGGAAAACCCTGCTCCCCTTTGGGATACCGGAACCTCCACAATCACTCCTTGATGCAATAGATGTTGTAGTGCCTGAAGCAATAAGTTTCTTTTTGGAGGATCCGAAGGAACTCTGGATCTTAGAAACCTCTGGGGGGACATTTTCCAAATGTCCGCAAAGTGCAGCAGCCTTCTCCCCACCCGATGGAGGGGGGGCGCCCCCTCAAAAGGAGGGGTTGGTGCTGGGTTTAGAAGAATTTTGGACCCAGGGCCTTTTCTGGCCCTGGCCTCGCGGCTTGCCCCTGGCCCTAGCACCCTGTTGGCGGCGGAACCGCCCTGACGTTGAGACATTTGAGGAAACAGTCCCTGGGTTTTTAAACAAGGGACATTTGGTGCTTTTCTTCACAGGAAGTAGAAAGCTCTTCCCTCCGGAAATCCTTTGGATATATTTGTCCAAGTGATCACCGAATAAACGTTCCCCATGAAACGGGAAACCAGCCAATAACTTTTTACAAGGAAGCTCGGCTGACCAGTTCTTAACCCATAAAGGTCTGCGCATATGTACAGACAAGAGAGCCAGACGAAAAACCTGCTTTATTGAATCCTTTAAAGCATAAACAGCAAGGAATATCTGTCTTACTTTCAAGCAGATCATCCTCCTGGTTAGGCCTATCATTTCTTGTCAACAGGGTCTTTCAAGCCATGTGCGTTATATACCGGACAAGTTAAGTTCTTGTTTAAGGAAGAGGCTGCTGGCATGTTCCAAACTTTTCATCCATGGGATATAAAAGGGAAAAAAAGTCCTGTCAGGATGTTCCCAATCAGCATACACCGCCTGTTCCAACAGGGGGTGTAGCGGGAAAGTCTGCGCAACCTGAAAAGGATTCCTTTAGCCCAACGCGATTGTCTTAAAAGCCCCAATACAGCTAAGAAAATTAAATTAGCAATTAACTCTCTTAACCACTAGCTGACCGCCCACTGTCAAATGACGGCGGGACGGTTCAGCTACTGTGGCGGGACGCCGTCATATGACGTCGTCTACAATTTGGCCACTGGGGGGCGCGCGCGCGCCGCGGGAGGCGCGCGCGCGCGCCCGCCGCGTAGCTGGGGCCCCGGTGCGCGTGCCCGGCGGTCGCGATGACCGCCAGGCACCCGCGATTGCCCGGTAATCGAGCAGGACGTGGATCGGTGTGTGTAAACACACAGATCCACGTCCTGTCAGAGGAGAGGAGACCGATGGTGTGTCCCTTGTACATAGGGACACCGATCGGTCTCCTCCCCCAGTCAGTCCCCTCCCCCCACAGTAAGAATCACCAAGATAGGGTACACATTAACCCCTGCAGCGCCCCCTAGCGTTAACCCCTTCCCTGCCAGTCACATTTATACAGTAATCAATGCATTTTTATAGCACGGATCGCTGTATAAATGTGAATGGTCCCAAAAATGAGTCAAAAGTGTCCGAAGTGTCCGCTGCAATGTCGCAGTCACGATAAAAATCGCAAATCGCCGCCATTACTAGTAAAAAAAAAAATAATAATAAAAATGCTATAAATCTATCCCCTATTTTGTAGACGCTATAACTTTTGCGCAAACCAATCAATATACGCTTATTGCGATTTTTTTTACCAAAAATATGTAGAAGAATACGTATTGGCCTAAACTGAGGAAAAAATTTGTTTAAAAAAAAAAAAAAAATTGGATATTTATTATAATAAATAGTAAAAAATATTATATTTTTTCAAACTTGTCCCTCTTCTTTTGTTTATAGCGCAAGAAATAAAAACCGCAGAGGTGATCAAATACCACCAAAATAAAGCTCTATCTGTGGGGGAAAAATGATAAAAATTTTATTTGGGTACAGCTTTGCATGACCGCGCAATTGTCATTCAAAATGCGACAGCGCTGAAAGCTAAAAAATGGCTTGGTCAGTAAGGAGGTGTTCGTGGCTGGTAGGCAAGTAGTTAAACCAAATAAACGACCAGGCCCAGATGACTTCTCTGCCCTATACTATAAGAAATTCTCTCATATCCTTGCTACAATATTAACAGATGCATTTAATTCTCTCCTTAACGATCAATCCTTTCGCCCCGAAACATTAACGGCTATAATTTCAATGATCCCCAAACCTCATTCAGATGATACATCTTGTTCTAACTAAAGACCCTTATCATTACTCAACCTTGACATTAAGTTACTAGCGAAAGTCTTAGCGACCCGCTTAAATAGTGTAATAGGTTCTTTAATAAATACAGTGCCAGGTGCCAAGCAGCAGATAATGTACGCAGGACTACTTTACTAATTCAAGCAGCTAAATCACGACAAATACCCATCTGTCTCTTATCTTTAGATATCAAAAAAGTATTTGATACAGTTTCGTGGCATTACCTACATTTTGTACTGCAGCGTTGGGAATTTGGTCCTCATTTTCTTAGCTGGGACTCCTCATTATACAAAAATCCCAAAGCTTATGTTAAATATGCTGGATATAAATCAAAACTATTTGACATCTGTAGGGGTACGTGTCAGGGATGTAGACTTTCTTTTAAAATATTTTATTGTCTTGAGTTAAATATAGTTCAGGTTTACAAAGAAAGATAATAACATTCTTGTATATATAAGGTAGCAGGCAATTGTAATGCATCACATAGGCAATTATGTTATTAAAAGTAACACACAAGAGGGGCGTGGTCTGGAGCTGCATGGAGTAGGGTGTGCAGAGTGAGAGCTCCGTCCGAGCCTACATCCTACCCACTCATCCTTCGGGGTTATCCCCTCAAACAGACACCCGAGCACCAGGGGCGATCACCCGTACTCCCGCAACCATGTCTCCGCCGAAACGGGCCTCCGAGGCCGTACACAAGCTGGCGAAATACCGCCACGAGGGCCGCGGGAGCGGAGACGAAGATGGCGCTGACCAGGCCCAGGCGCCGGACGATCCAGCAGCCGGAGGCACAGCAAAGATTCTGGAAGCAGTCTTCCTCTGCCAAGCGACGCTCACCTCTAAGATAGAGGAGGTGAAGGTCGATGTCTCCCTTATCCGGCAGGACATCCAGAAGCTGAGGGACCGGACCGCCGAGACGGAACGAAGGGTGAGTCACGTGGAGGCAGACATTGCTCCCCTGCAAGTGACCGCAGAGCAGCTCCAACACCAGCTCAGCGTCATCCTGCACAAGCAGGGCGACATGGAGAATAGACTCAGGAGGTGCAACCTCCGCTTCGTTGGCCTGCCGGAGCGCGTGGAAGGCTCTGACCCCCCCACATACCTGGAGAACCTGCTAATCAAAACATACGGCAGAGAGGCCTTCTCATCAACGTTCGTTATTGAACGGGCCCACCGCCTTGCTGCTCGCCCACCACCTGCCGGCGCGCCTCCCAGAACCTTCATCGCAAAGCTCCTAAATTACCGCGATCGCGACACCGTCCTACGTCTTACCCGTGAGAGGGGTAATATCCCGGTTGGTAATGTGACCGTTGCAGTGTTTCCAGACTTCTCTGCGGAGGTACAGAAAAAACGTGCACAATTTACTGAAGCTAAGCGCCAGCTCCGCGCCAAACACCTCCCCTACGCCATGCTTTTTCCAGCAAGACTCAGGGTCGTATGCGACGGGAAGGCCCATTTCTTTGAAGACCCCGCAGCAGTGATTTCGTGGCTGGAGAATCGGGAGCCAGCCGGTCCGGCACGCTGACACCCCGACTAATCACCGCATTTAACCCCACGCGACCAACGCCTGCACAAGGGAACCAACCCTCCACATGATCCGACTGGCATCCTCACCTAGTTTCCCGGAATCCCCGTCTGACCTGATCACCACACCGCGGTAGTGTACACTGTTAAACGCAACCCCTGGCCATAGCAATCAGAAAACACCCCCATATCAAAGGCCTCCGAACGGGACAGCTTACTGAGGTGCTTAGCCTCTATGCCGATGACATGCTCCTTTACTTAGAAGACTCTGGCCCTTCACTGGAGGCCGCGCTCCAACTCATTAAACACTTCGGCGAGTACTCAGGGCTACAAATTAACTGGTCCAAGTCTCAAATCCTCCCACTGGACCTTGGGGCACCGTCGGCCCCCCAGGCGGAACTCCCGCTGGTCAGGGCAAGCCAAATATAATACCTTGGTGTGCAATGCACTAGAGCCCCCGAAGAATATATAAAATTAAATGTCGAACCACTGTTCGCCCTTCTCAAGTCCAAGACTCAGACCTGGTCCCGGCTCCCCCTAGGGGTAATGGGGCGCATTAACTTAATAAAGATGACGACACGCTCTTAACTCCCAATTCACCGACTCTGTCCCCAGGCTAGAGTCATTGTCCGCCGTGGGCATCATCCGGGGTCAAGACCCTAAAAAACTAATTTCCTTTTTCTACAACCAACTACTATTACCAGAGGCCACCCAGTTGGCACACGACCTGAGACCCAGGTGGGAGTCGGATCTGGGCACGGTGGAGCATGAGGACTGGGAGGACGCACTCGCTGTTTCCAAACTAGTGTCCCCCAAACTCTCAGACAGGCTCACTCACCTCTACATCCTCCACAGGTCATACCTCACACCGATATGCCTGTCTAGATTCAGGCCTGACCACGACCCCTCCTGTCCCAAATGTGGGGATCCAGGGGGCACATTCTACCACCTAATTTGGACATGCCCGCACATCCAAGAATACTGGTCACAGGTCATCAAATTCCTGCACGACCGAATGGGCTCCCCCCTATCTCTATGCCCTCGCCAATGCTTGCTAGGAATCCTTCCTCTCCCTGAGGAGGAAAAATACCTCGCAATTTTTTTGCAAGAGTCCCTTTTTCTAGCCAGAATGCAGATTGCCCGCACTTGGATCAAAACGAGCCCCCCCACTCTCCAAGCTTGGTTTGCTGCTGTTAACGCCACTCTGCCCTATAAGAAGGTACTTTACCTCCATCGTGGATGTCCAGCTAAATATAATAAAGTCTGGGACAGATGGCTCGATGACCCAGATACCTGCCCGACCTAAGGGCGGCCTGCCGCCCCCTGAGCACATACGCCCCCCCCAGGTGACATAACCTGATGGGTGCCTATGTGTGCTGAGTCTGTACGGCCCACCCTGCGCACCCCTCCTGGAGCGGCATTCAGTATTGCGTGACAGGACAAAGCCCCAGTAAGGAACCATGAGGCCCACGGTACTGCATTTACCTGTATGTATGTAAAACACTCTTATTTTAAATTGGCTCCTACTCACTCAGACATGTCAAATTCTCTTCTTTGTACCCCGTTTATATGGTGCCTGTTGCACCTTACCCGTGTATACTAATTCTTGTATGTTATATGCTCAATAAACTCGGTTTTGATTAAAAAAAAAAGTAACACACAATATATCTTAAACGTTTATATATTATAAAGTGAATACAGAAAACAAGAATTAGACAAATTAAAGGTAAAGTATAGGAGGTATGAGGATGAAATAAGTTTATTAAGAAGTGTGGGGAAAAGTAAGGTGCAGGAAAGTATAATAGAGCAAAGGAAGTAAAATAGTTGGGGGAGAATCAGAAGATAGTTCCAGGGCCAAGTTCCTGCAATATAGCTTGGCTTTATCTAGAGATTAAATAAGTCTTTCCAACTATTTTTAGTTATTCACACTTAAAGAAAGTCAAGTAGTAAGTGAAGGGGGTAGTAACTTCACAGTGTTGGGGGTAAGGAGATAAGGGGGTGGGACATGGAGGAATTTCCAGAGAGAACCACTAATTAAAGGTAATAGGTATAGTTTATAGTAGCATTATAGGTTGTCCATATAATGTCTTCAAAGAAGAAATAATGAATTATCGAGTCCTGGAGGTAGGAAATGCTCAAACCATGGTCTCCATAAGGCTTCATACTTCGATAAATTGTCAAGTAAGATTGTTTCGGTCTTTGCGTGGATCATGAACTGAGTTATTCTGTTCTTAAATGACAAAATACAGAGTGAGTCAGATTTCCATGCTTTCGCTATGGTCTGTTTGGCTGCTGTGGTTATGAAGAGCATAAGTTTAAACTGGCGGCGCAATAAAATATTTGGTTTATCATTTAGGAGTGCTGTGGCTGCATCAGGAAGCAAAGGTATATTAAACACAGTGGAAAGCATCTTAAACACCTCCAATCAAAAGGATTCAACTATTTTACATTCCCACTATATGTGCATGTGTGTTCCTAATGCTGAACATCCTCGGAAGTATTGAGACGGGTATTGTGGAGAAAACCTGGAGATTCTGGCAGGGACTAGGTACCATCTAGTGAGAACTTTGTAATTAGTTTCGAGAGCGACAATATTAGGTGATGCTGATTTGGTATTATGCCATATTTGGGACCAGTTTATTTGTTCTGGTTGTAATTGAAGGTCTATTTCCCATTTTTTGGTATAAGTCAGTGGGGATGAAGAGTTGTGTGAGAGTAGTTGAGTATAAATATCTGAGATGAGTCGTCTTCTATGAGGATCATTGTTGCAAGCTTTTTCAAATTCGGTGAGATTAGGAGACGTCGAGTCTGAAGGTGTATTAGTAGACAGGAAATTTTTGATTTGTAGGTACCTAAACATTTCTGAGGGCGGGATATTACATGTTTTGCAGAGAGTTGGAAAGGGTGTGATAACCCGGGTTTTATAGAAATGATATGCCCTCGTTAATCCTGTTTTTGACCAAGCTAGGTAAGATGTTGGGGAAGACCAGGCCGGGTAGAATTATGGGTTATGTAAGAACGAGAGGAGAGGATTGTGTGAAGATTGGAGGCCAAATCGAGTTTTCAGTCTATCCCAGATTGAAAGGCTGTGTTTGGTAATTAGATTAGTAAGCTTCCGACGTTGTGATGGAGAAAGCCATAAAAGATTTGCTGTAGAAAGAGGATCACAGTAAACCGATTCCAATTCTTCCATAGTGGAATTTCAGATGTTGTGCTGCATAATAGTATATGGTAAAGTCTGGTACACCCAGACCCCCTTGGATTCTGAGTAATACAGGGTAGGTTTAGGTAATCAAGGTTGGCATTGCCCGAAATGTATTGTAAAGTTTTCCAAGAAATGTGATGGGATAGCGATAGGAAGAACCCTGAATAGATATAACATTTTTGGAAGGATAGACATTTTTATTGCTGAAATCCTACCCATCCACGACAGAGGTAAATTTGACCAGTTGGAGAGGAGTTTAGAGAGTTGTGATAGCATTGGCGGGTACTTTGTAGCATATAGATCCATTGGGTTAGAAGTAAAGTGGACTCCCAAGTAGGATATAAAAATTGGTGACCATGCAAAGGGTAAGGAATGAATTAATTGGGTGTGAAGATCAGGAGGTAGTGAAATATTTAGGACTTTTGATTTGTGTAGATTAACTGAGAGGCCCGATATTCGTTCAAATTTTGAGAGGATATCAAGAAGAGTTGGTGCTGATATTATAGGGGATGTTAAAAATATTAGGACATCGTCCGCAAACATGCATAATTTATGATGGTAGCCGCTAGAGTTCTAGACATTTAATGTTTGGGTTAGTTCTGATAAGTTGGGCTAGGGGTTCCATTGCTAAAGCAAAAAGAAGAGGGGAAAGGGGGCAACCTTGCCTAGTTCCTCTTTCTATATTAAAATAATCAAATTTAAATCCTGAGTATGCAATACGTGCTTTCGGATTATGGTATAAGGTAGTGATCCATCTGAGGAAATGTGGACCAAATCCCCATCGGTTAAGAATAGAATGTAGATGAAGCCATGATAGGGAGTCAAATGTAGGAATACGACAGGAACGTGCTATATGAGCTAGAATTGTGACTCGGCGTATATTGTCGCCTGCTTGTCTTGAGGGAATAAATCCAGTTTGATCCTTATGTATCAAAGAACCAATTGTAGGATTGAGTCTGGAAGACAGAATCTTGGCTAAAATGTTGATATCAATGTTAAGGATAGATATTGGTCTGTAATTAGTCCAAGAAGGGTTGTCTGTATTGGGCTTAGGGATCATGTAGATGGAGGCGGTTAGTATTCCGTACGGAAATAGTGATCATTAGGAAGAAGGTTAAAGGCATCAACCATGAGGGGTGACAATAGTGAAGTAAATCATTTGTAGTAAGTGGCTGATAAACCATCAACACCAGGGCGTTTGCGTAGTTTAAGTGATTTAATGGCAGTTTGTATTTCTATTTCAGTAATAGGTTTCTCTAGTAAGTCTTGTTGAGTTTTAGAGAGTGAAGGAAGGTGAATCGTAGATAAGAGATTGTTTACGTGTGATTGGTTTAACATTTTAGTTTCTTTGTATAGTTCTGTTAGTTTTTTCTTGAATTCGTTAAGGATTTTTAGTGGGTTGCTAGTATAGATATCTAGCAATTTTTAGGCGGATAGGTTTCGGGGTGTAATTCGTCTTTCGTAGTGCTAAAGCCAGAAATGTAATTGGCTTGTTAGCTTGCATGTAAAAGGTGTGTTTAGTTTTGCGTAAAGTTTTCTCAGATGATTCTGTTAAAAAAAGGTCAAGTTCTATGCGTGATTTATCATATTTTCATTTATTATGTGGGGATGGTGAAGCTTGAAAAGTTTTGGAAGCTTTGTAAAATGCTTCCTCTAGACGTTTATGAAGTTGTTGTTTTTGCTTATGTATATGAGATGCTTGACTAATACAGACCCCTCTAACAGAGTTTGAGAGCTTCCCACCGAGTTAAAGGATTCGTATCAGAGGCCTTGTTGTGAGTAAGATAATCTTTTATGGCTTCCTCCAAGTTTAATCTAAATGTAGAATTCCCTAAGAGCCTGTCATTTATGCACCATGTTTTATGATTGGGTTTCGGAACCAATGAGGAGAGAGTTGTTATGAATGGGTTATGGTCTGACCAAGTACAATGTATGATATTGGAGTTCAGAATGAATGCGGAGGTGCTAACTGGAACAAAAAGATGATCTATATGGGAAAATTGTTTATGAGGATGAGAGTAATGTGTATACTGTCTTCTTGCAGGATTATGTTCTCGCCAGGTATCAAGTAGTGAGTGTTGGTTCAGTAGTCTCTGATAGGAAAGTTTAGGTGTGGTATGAGGGGTTGGGGATTTGTCAAGGAATGGGTATACCTTGTTTATGCAAATCAATCACTGAAAAAAGGTGAGAGAGGAATAGTAGAGGATTTTTTTTCGGAGCGTAATAGGAGACTATAGTAACTTCATTATCTAATAACAATCCAGATAAGATTAGGTATCTCCCTTCAGGGTCTTTGGGGAGTATTGGCTGATGCTGTATAAACTTGTGGGTATTTACGGCTGAAATATTTTGGTGTGGACTGTGGGATAAAATGTGTCTCTTGTAGGCACACCACATGTGCCAATTGTTTGGAGAAAAAATTAAAGGCTTTAGTGCGCTTTGGAGGAGAGTTGAGACCTTGTACATTAAGCGTTAATATATTCAGGGAAGACATTCTTGAAGATGGTTATTTCTCCGATGCGGAAGTGTTAGGGAATGTAGATTTACTCTATGGAACAGAAATATGAAAGAGAAGTTCAGTATTGATATACAATAGGGATGTACACTTTCACCACTCTTATTTGCTCTACTTATTGAACCCCTTAATCAATCCGTACCGACCCCTCTATTAAAGGTCTAGATTTAGTTGTTCGCCAACATAAACTTTGCCTATTTGCTGATGATATCTTAATCTTTATGTCATCCCCTCATATTTCTGCTCCTAATCTTATAAGTAAACTTGATCACTTTGCTCACGTATCTGGTCTAGTTATTAACTCTCGAAAATCTATAGCCTTAAATATATCTTTACCTCCTCATATTTTACAAGCAAACATCCCTCCCTTTCTCATGGTCCACTTCACGCCTTCTTTACCTAGGGATAACTCTCATACCCAGTCTTTCTGACATTTTCACTGCCAATTATCCTCCAATTTTGCGTCAAATATCTAATCTTCTGACACAATGGTCCTCTCTACCTGTCAGGGAAATACCGTGCTTCACCGCCGGGTTCCAGGGTTGCGCACGCGCGGTAGAGCAGCGCACGAATAGTACAGGTACGCCGGGTAGCGGGTGCGCATGCGCGGGTCCGTGGCACTCGGGTATCTGACACAGCCCAGCCAGTGCGGCTCACCGCTGTGCGCGGCGCTGACAGAAGACGAGTGCGCATGCGCACTCGTCCGGGTATCCCACCTGACCACTCACCTGGCCTATAAAAGGCTTCCCCTGTTTGCTCACAAATTGCTGGTTTGTTGTCTCTTCCTGAGTCCTGGCTCCAGTCCTTGTATCCTGTATCCTGTATCCAATGCCCTGTACCCTGTACCTGCTTGACTACCTGTGCCGACCCGGAATCTGTCTGACCACCGCTGCCGTTACTTACCTGTGTTTGACCCCTGGCTTGCTTCCTGGATACTTCTGCTGCCTGATCACCTGTGCTTGACCCTCGGCCTGCCTACTGGACATTCTCTGAGTTACTTACCTGTGTTTGACCCCTGGCTTGCTTCCTGGATACTTCTGCTGCCTGATCACCTGTGCTTGACCCTCGGCCTGCCTACTGGACATTCTCTGAGTTACTTACCTGTGTCTGACCCCTGGCTTGCTTCCTGGATACTCTGCTGCCTGATCACCTGTGCTTGACCCTCGCCCTGCCTACTGGACATTCTCTGAGTTACTTACCTGTGTTTGACCCCTGGCTTGCTTCCTGGATACCTCTGCTGCCTGATCACCTGTGCTTGACCCTCGGCCTGCTTACTGGACAATCTCTAGTTCCCTTGTGCTTGACCCCCTGCTCGGTGTTCTGGACTTTCAGTTCTCTCATGCTCCAGAGGGTCCTCCTCCAGCATATGTTCTGGTACCTCTATAACCTCTGCCTGATCACAGCCCTGCCAGGTGTCTACTCCCAGTGCAGCATCAGCCTCTCCTGGTCAACGTCGCTACTGCACACCACCTGCAACACTCCTGCTGGCAACCCGTGCATCTTTGTGCCCAGTGACCTCTGTACCCACTCCAGAGGCATCGTGCACCTAGTCGCAAGGGGAGCAGCTCTCAGCATATCGGCCCGGGTGAGTACCTGTGACAGTACAAACCAGCCAATGTCCGAGGCCGACAGAGCTGGTTCACCCCTTGAGGCCTTATGCCAGCAGGTGACAGCCCTTACTCAGGCTGTACAACGCCTCCAGGATGGGTACTTTCAGATCGAAGGACGTCTTCAGCACTTGACTCTTTCTCCAAACCAAGCGGACCAGTCACCCCCTGCAGCCAGCACCTCCACTCTCCCACAAACACCTGGAGGTGCTCTTCCTACCTATGACATGTCTAACCCTGATCCCAGGGTCCCCACACCAGAACGTTTTTCCAGGGACCGAAGGAAATTTCGCTCTTTTAAAAATTCTTGTTTACTACACCTGGCCCTACAACCCAGGACTTTCCAGTTGGAATCCACCAAGGTGGGTTTTATTATCTCTCTGCTTTCGGATGACCCTCAATCCTGGGCATACCATTTGATGGAACAAAAGAGCCCACAGCTGAATTCTGTAGAGACTTTCTTCTCCGCTATGGCAGCACTCTACGAGGACTCCCAACGCACAGGTACGGCAGAATCCACCCTGCACACCCTATCCCAGGGTAGAAGGCCCGTAGAGGACTATATAGTAGATTTTCGCAAATGGGCTGCAGATACAGATTGGAATGAGTCTGCTCTAAAGTACCAATTCCGTTTGGGGCTATCCGAAGTATTGAAGGATGAACTGGCCCGAGGAGAGATCCCAACCACCTTTGCAGACCTCTGCCAACTTGTCATTAAACTTGATCGTCGGTTGCGAGAACGACGGGCAGAGAAACTTCAGAGCCCCCGGCCCACCTGGATGATGCCCCGGGTTCCTCTGGTACCTGCTCCTTCTTGGAACTCCCGCTCTTCTCCTCATGGGGAGCCTATGCAGTTGGGCCTGGCACGGTCCCCCCTATCTGCTGAAGAAAGGCTCCGCCGTCGACAAGCTAACCTCTGTCTCTACTGCGGAGGCACCGGTCACTACCTACAGAAATGCCCCGTGAGACCCAGTAAGTGCCCTTCTCGGTCCCTCTCGAGCTCACACACTGCTGGAATTCCGCATTTTCACTTGACTGTTCCACTCTCCCTACAGGTAGCGGGAGAAGCCTTCCAGCTGGGAGCCATCCTTGACTCCGAGCCTGCAGTTGCTTTATGGACTTGACCCTAGCACGACACTTGAACCTCTCTTTAATAACCAAGAAGCAACCTCTTCAAATCCAGCTGGCTGATGGCTCTCCACCCTGCTCAGGACCGGTCACCCAGGAAACCGCTCCCATCCTGACCTGCACCAAGTCGGGCCACCACGAACTTTTACGTTTTGATGTAATCCACTCTCCTATGTTCCCCATCATCTTGGGGTACCCCTGGCTACTGGCCCACAATCCTCGGATCGATTGGATCAACAGAGAAGTGGTGTTCTCCTCCCCTTACTGCCTGCAGCACTGCTTCCCGGATAAATCCGCAGGTCCTCTTACCCATCTTGCCATGCAACCCAGTACCAAGGACCTGCAACATGTTCCAGCACCCTATCGAGATTTCATGGACATTTTTGATGAAAGAAAGGCCGAAGTTCTTCCCCCTCACCGTTCATATGATTGTCCGATTGATCTCCTACCAGGGGCTGAGATCCCCTTCGGAAGAATCTTCCCCTTGTCTGAAACTGAGCTTGAAGCCCTACGGGTGTATATTGATGAAAATCTCGCTAAAGGGTTCATCCAACCATCTTCTTCGCCAGCAGGGGCTGGGATTTTCTTTGTAGAAAAGAAGGACGGTTCCCTCAGACCCTGTGTGGATTACAGGGAACTCAACAAAATTACTATCAAGAACAGGTACCCACTCCCACTCATCCCCAAACTTTTCCAGCGGCTCAGGACTGCCAAAGTTTTCACCAAGCTCGATCTCCGTGGGGCCTACAACTTGGTTAGAATACGCTCTGGGGATGAGTGGAAGACGGCTTTTAGGTCCAGATTCGTCCATTTCGAGTACCTGGTCATGCCGTTTGGACTTTGTAATGCCCCAGCTACCTTCCAGCACCTTGTCAACGACATCTTCCGTGAGTATCTGGATAACTTCCTCATTGTATATCTTGACGATATTCTGATTTTCAGACTCTCTAGAAACTCACCGTCAACATGTCCGGAAACTTCTCCTCATCCTACGTAAACACGGGCTCTACGTCAAAGGAGAGAAATGCGAGTTCGAGACAGACACAATCCAGTTCCTGGGCTTTATCATCACCACCGGAGGAGTACTGATGGACCCACAAAAAGTGAAGGCTATCCAAGATTGGCCTGCCCCCACAGACAAAAGGTCAGTCCAACGTTTTATCGGCTTTGCAAACTTTTATAGACGGTTCATTCAGGGGTTTTCTGCCATTGTGTCCCCAATCACCCAACTTACCCGTCAGCAAGTCAAGTTCCAATGGACACCCCAAGCGCAAGGCGCATTTGAGAAGCTCAAGGAACTTTTTTCCTCCGCACCCATCCTGCAGCACCCTGACCCTGAACTTCCCTACGTCCTAGAAGTGGACGTGTTAGGTACCTGGTAGTGCTGAGCCTGACTTGATGGTTGGAGACCTCTCTTACAACTCTGGTTCAGGGCCTGCTGGATTGGGGACAGCGTAGCCGTGAACTCAGCGGGTAGGAGTGTCCGTGTGGATGCAGCAGGCTGATGCAGGGTAGATGCAGGGCTTGCTCAGAGGGTAGGTCTGCAGATGAAGGTTCGGCAGAAAACCAGCAGGCAGGAGGTAAACCGACAACAGGAGCAGCAGCGGACGGCTGAAGTAGCTGACAGCAACGGCAGAAGATCAGCAGATGACGGCAGCAGCGAAGACCTGTGCAGGGACACTGGAGCAGGGATGGTCAGGCAAGCCGGGTCACAACAGGTAAGGCAGACAGGTAAGGACGGCAGGCAGGAGGATGGTCAGGAGGCAAGCCGGGGGTTCAGCAACAGTAACACAGTCCAGAGCAGGGTCAAACAAGCTGGGGTCAAGGAACGGAGAAAGTAGCGGAGTCAAACAAGCCGGGTCACAGGTAGGGAGCTCAGACAGGTTCAGGTTGGGGTCACAGGTGGGAGCTGAGACGGACAGCGCCGCATGCAGGCAGCTGTCCCCTTTAAATAAGGCCACTGGCGCCAAAGCGGCGCCGATCGCGCACGTGCACGCGCACGGGGGCGCGCGCGCCCGCTATTTGCGCACGGGAGCGCGCGCACGAGTCCCGCGGGCGCGTGCCGACGCGCGCGCCGGCGTTCAGAGGGACCAGGGCTGCCCAGGTGCCCGCGCACCCTCCGGCTAGGGTGCCCAGGGCGGCTAGAGCCCTGACATTGCCCCCTCACAAGGGGCAACCTCCGGGTGCCCATTAGGCGTTGTCTTTCTGGATGGGAAGAAAGAAAGGTGCGGATTAGTCTCTTGGCATGAAGGTTGCATTCTGGCTCCCATGAATTACTCTCGGCCCCATACCCCTTCCACTTAATCAGGAACTGCCTCTCCCCCCTCCGTCTCCTGCAATCAAGGATGGCCTCTACCTCGTACTCCTCATTACCTTGGACCAGGACAGGTCCGGGTGGGTTTGTACCCCTATCAGGGAAGGGATCGGGCACAGCGGGTTTCAGGAGAGAAACGTGGAAGACTGGGTGGACTCTCATAGAGTCGGGCAGGGACAGCTCATAGGAAACTTCATTGATCCTCCTCTTCACAGGGAAAGGTCCTAAGAACTTGGGAGCAAGCTTCTTAGAGGGACAAGCAAGTCTAAGGTTAGTTGTAGCTAGCCATACCTGGTCGCCCACCTGCAAGTTCAGCTCACCCCTCCTCTTCCGATCAAAGAATCTTTTGCTGTCCTCCTGTGCCTTGGTGATTGCCTCCTGAAGAATCCTGTTGTTGCGGCTGAGGAACGAAGCTGTATCCTGGACTGCCGGGACTGAAGATTCTGGGAGAAAGTCAGGGAGAAAAGACAAGTGAAAACCGTAGTTGGCAAAAAATGGGGATTGTCCTGTGGCTGAATGACTGGCATTATTATAAGAGAATTCAGCTAGGGGTAATAGGGACACCCAATCGTCCTGCACAAAGGACGTGAAGCACCTTATGTATTGCTCTAAAGTCTGGTTGGTGCGTTCCGTCTGCCCATTAGTTTGGGGGTGGTATGCAGAAGAAAGGGCCAGCTCAATCTTAAGGATCTCACAAAGGGCCCTCCAAAAACGGGACGTGAACTGGACCCCCCTATCTGATACTATATTGGCCGGAACCCCATGTAACCTGACTATCTCCTTAATAAAAAGATGGGCAGTCTCTGTGGCAGATGGTGTTCCCCTCAAGGGCAAAAAGTGGGCCATTTTGGACAGCCGGTCCACTACTACAAAAATAGCAGAGCACCCCTCTGAGCACGGAAGCTCGACTATAAAGTCCATGGACAACATTCGCCAAGGTCGATCAGGTGCAGGAAGAGGCTTCAAAAGTCCCCAAGCTCGGTTCCTAGACGTCTTGCTGCGGTTACAAACAGGGCAGGAGTCAACATAAGACTTGCAGAATTCCTTTAGTTTGGGCCACCAAAAGGTGCGTTGCACCAGCTCCACAGTTTTACGGCTCCCGAAGTGTCCCGCCAGTGGATGGTCGTGTAGAAGGGTCAGGACCTTCACCCTTACAGATTCGGGGACGAAGACTTGACTTCCCCTCCAGAGAAGTCCATCACTGGAAGTTAGGGTGACCCCATGGGGTCCCTGGGAACTGGCGGATGCCTCCCGGATTTGAGATAGCAGATCTGGCTGTAAAAGTAGAAAGTTTCCGGAAGATAGGATGGTGTCTGGGGTGGTGGAGTCCTTGGGACTGTCAAACATCCGGGAAAGGGCGTCAGGTTTCACATTCTTGGAACCGGGACGATACGTAATATGAAAGCAGAACCTTGAGAAAAACAGAGCCCAGCGGGCTTGTCGGGGTTTGAGTCGCTTGGCAGTTCGTAAGTACTCAAGGTTCTTGTGGTCAGTGTAGATGAGTACTGGATGATTAGCTCCCTCCAAGAGGTACCTCCATTCCTCTAGTGCCGATTTGATAGCCAAGAGTTCCCGGTCCCCGACATCATAATTCCTCTCGGCTGGAGAAAGTTTCCGAGAGAAAAATCCCACTGGGTGCATGGCGTCTTTATTGCCCTGTCGTTGTGACACGACCGCCCCAACTGCCACTTCAGATGCATCGACCTCCAAGATGTAAGGGAGGGCAGGGTCGGGGTGACTGAGGATAGGGGCGGAGGTAAACAGTCTTTTAAGCTGATCAAAGGCCCCTTGAGCTTCCGGGCCCCAGTGGAAGCGTGTGCCCTGCTTGGTCAGCTGGGTGATGGGGGTGATGATAGCAGAGAACCCCTTAATAAACTTCCTGTAGAAGTTTGCAAATCCTACGAACCGTTGGATTCCTTTTCTATCTACAGGTGCTGGCCAGTCAAGAACGGCGGACACCTTCTGAGGGTCCATTCTAATGCCTGCCGGGGAGATTTCAAGTCCCAAAAACTGGATTTCCTGCTGCTCAAATTCGCACTTCTCGGCCTTTGCATACAGGCCGTGCCGTCGGAGTCGAAGGAGTACCTTGCCCACATGCCCACGATGTTGTTCTAGGGTTTGGGAGAAAATCAAGATGTCGTCCAGATAGACGATCACGAAAATGTCCAAATAGTCTCTGAGTACATCATTGATGAAATGCTGGAACGTGGCCGGGGCATTACAGAGCCCGAAGGGCATGACCAAGTACTCATAGTGGCCGAAACGAGTCCGGAAAGCCGTCTTCCACTCGTCCTCGGCCCGAATGCGGACCAAATTGTATGCACCCCTGAGGTCCAATTTGGTGAAAACCGTTGCCGATCTTAGCTTCTGAAAGAGCTCAGGGATTAAGGGCAGGGGGTACCGATTCTTGACCGTTATTTTATTGAGCTCCCGGTAGTCCACACAGGGCCTCAAGGACTGATCCTTCTTGGTGACGAAGAAGATGCCTGCGCCAGCAGGAGAGGTGGAATGGCGGATGAACCCCTTCTTTAAGTTTTCGGCAATGTAGGTCTTCAGGGCCTCTTGTTCTTTCTCGGAGAGAGGAAAAATGCGACCGAAGGGAATTTCAGCCCCAGGGAGGAGCTCGATGGGGCAATCATAGGGACGGTGGGGCGGAAGGGAGTCTGCCCCCCGCTTGCTGAAAACGTCCAGAAAGTCATGATAAGGTTGGGGTACAGATTGGCGTAGGTCTTGATCCGCGTCTAGGCAAAGCAAGGTAGAGGATGTTCCGAGGGTTGCAGGTAGGCAGTGTTCCTGGCAGTACCGAGATTGAAATTCTACCTCCCCGGTGGACCAATGGATCAGCGGGTTATGGGCCTGGAGCCATGGCATACCCAGGATGACCGGGAACAGGGGAGAGGAGATCACGTCCATGGTCAGAAGCTCCTGATGTTGAGGGAAAATTGTAGCGGTTAAGGGCAGAGTCTCTTGAGTCACCTGGCCAGACTTAATGCGGGACCCATCCGCCAGAAACACAGTAAGTCCTTGGGTCTTCTTCTGGAGCGGCAGGGCGTGAGTGTTGGCGAAGGTGGCATCCACGAAACAGCTACACGCCCCGGAGTCAATGATGGCGCTGGTGAGGATTGTCCTTCCCTGGCACTGCAACGACAGAGGAAGGGTAAGGTGAATAGTACTGGCTGGGCAGGGTGCAGAGAGAGGAGAAACGGATGACAAGCACTTACGCGTCTTGACAGGGCAACCATTCACGAAATGTCCAGAGCCCCCACAGTACAGACACAGATTCAACTGGCGACGTCGGGCCCGTTCCTCGGGCGTCAAGGGGGCACGTAGAAGACCAATCTGCATCGGTTCGGAACCATCTGAAGCAGGTCCCACGGGAGGTGTAGAGGGAGCAGGTAGGTAGCGAGTGGCAGGAACAGGAGCCCTAGCGACCATCCAAGCTGGGCGACTGGGCAAAGCAGAGCGTTCAGCTCGGCGCTCCCGTAGGCGACGGTCCAATTGGATTGTCAGAGTGACAAGGTCCTCAAGATCCTCAGGAACTCCTACACGGGCCAGTTCGTCTTTCAACCCCTCTGAGAGGCCCATGCGGAACTGGTGTCTGAGGGCTGCATTGTTCCATTGAGTATCCGCGCTCCAGCGCCTAAAGTCCGTGATATAGTCCTCAGCCGTCCTGCGGCCTTGCTGGAGCGCGGATAGGGCAGATTCAGCTGTAGCCGTGCGTTGAGGGTCGTCATACAACTGTGCCATTGCCTGGAAGAAGGCGGCTAAGGACTGGGTCATGACACTGTTGGCTCCCAGAAGACGGTGGGCCCAGGACTGGGGTTCTCCTTGTAGAAGGGACACCACAAATCCCACCTTGGTGACTTCCAGGGAGAAGGTCCGGGGTTGCAGGGCAAAGTAAAGCTGGCAGGCATCTCGGAAAGCTTGAAACTTGGACCGGTCGCCCGAGAACCTTTCTGGGATAGGCACTCTAGGTTCGGGGGGAAGCATCACCACTGTTGGTTGGGAGGCAGGTTGCACTGGTGGTGGAGGTGCAGCAGCCATGGGGCTGGCAAGTTGTTGAACTTGGCCTTCCAGCTTGGTGTATCCCTCCTGCAGGGATTTCACGGCTTGTGTGAGGGCTGCCAGGTGGGAGCACATTTCCCGCATGGTTGAGGCTCCATCCGCAGGCTCAGTCATATTGGCTGTCCGTACTGTTAGGTACCTGGTAGTGCTGAGCCTGACTTGATGGTTGGAGACCTCTCTTACAACTCTGGTTCAGGGCCTGCTGGATTGGGGACAGCGTAGCCGTGAACTCAGCGGGTAGGAGTGTCCGTGTGGATGCAGCAGGCTGATGCAGGGTAGATGCAGGGCTTGCTCAGAGGGTAGGTCTGCAGATGAAGGTTCGGCAGAAAACCAGCAGGCAGGAGGTAAACCGACAACAGGAGCAGCAGCGGACGGCTGAAGTAGCTGACAGCAACGGCAGAAGATCAGCAGATGACGGCAGCAGCGAAGACCTGTGCAGGGACACTGGAGCAGGGATGGTCAGGCAAGCCGGGTCACAACAGGTAAGGCAGACAGGTAAGGACGGCAGGCAGGAGGATGGTCAGGAGGCAAGCCGGGGGTTCAGCAACAGTAACACAGTCCAGAGCAGGGTCAAACAAGCCGGGGTCAAGGAACGGAGAAAGTAGCGGAGTCAAACAAGCCGGGTCACAGGTAGGGAGCTCAGACAGGTTCAGGTTGGGGTCACAGGTGGGAGCTGAGACGGACAGCGCCGCATGCAGGCAGCTGTCCCCTTAAAATAAGGCCACTGGCGCCAAAGCGGCGCCGATCGCGCACGTGCACGCGCACGGGGGCGCGCGCGCCCGCTATTTGCGCACGGGAGCGCGCGCACGAGTCCCGCGGCGCGCGCCGACGCGCGCGCCGGCGTTCAGAGGGACCAGGGCTGCCCAGGTGCCCGCGCACCCTCCGGCTAGGGTGCCCAGGGCGGCTAGAGCCCTGACAGGACGCTTCTGATTCTGCTATGGGAGCAATCCTATCGCAGAGAAGTGGCCCAAAGGCCCTACTCCACCCGGTCGCCTTTGCCTCCCGAAAATTGAGTCCCCCTGAAAGGAATTACGACGTAGGCGACCGGGAATTACTTGCGATTAAGTTCGCTCTTGAAGAATGGAGATACCTGCTAGAGGGAGCCTCCCAACCCATTCTTATCTTCACAGATCACCGCAACTTGGAGTACCTCAGGGCAGCAAAATGCCTTAGACCCAGACAGGCCCGCTGGGCCTTGTTCTTTTCCCGATTTAACTTCCACATCACTTACCGTCCCGGATCCAAGAATGGCAAGGCGGACGCCTTATCCCGTATGTTCCTGGACACTGAGTCCTCTAAGGAACCTGCTACCATCCTGTCCGCCCACAATTTCCTCCATGCTATTCAACCTGACTTGACCGCAGCCCTCAAACAAGCCTCCAACCAGTTCTCCTCTCCTACATTACCTTTTCTTGAAAGGAAACAGGACTTACTTTGGGCTCATGCCCGAATATTTGTTCCTCCTTCCGTCAGACTCCAAGTCCTGCAGACCCTTCACGACCACAAGATGTCCGGCCATTTCGGAATACAGAAAACAGCGGACTTGGTAGGTCAGTCCTACTGGTGGCCGGGCTGGAGAAAGCCTGCCAAGATTATGTACTTTCTTGTAACACCTGTCAGAGGAACAAAGGGTCCAACATCAAGTCCTGGGGTCTGTTACGACCTCTACCCATCCCGGAACGTCCATGGAAGGAGATCTCTATGGACTTCATTGTGGACTTACCTCCCTCAGATTCCTTTACCACAATTCTGGTGGTGATAGACCGCCTTTCAAAGATGGCCCACTTCCTGCCCATGAAAGGTACCCCTTCGGCCTCCGCTACCACAGACATCTTCATCAAAGAGGTTATAAGATTACATGGAGTACCAGCCAATATCACCTCAGACCGGGGGGTACAGTTCACCTCCAAGTTCTGGAGAGACCTCTGCAGATCTCTTGAAATTAAGACTTCCATGTCTTCAGCATACCACCCACAAACCAACGGCCAAACTGAGCGCACCAATCAGACCCTCGAACAGTATCTGAGATGTTTTTGTTCATACTCCCAAGATGACTGGTCAGGCCTGCTACCCTACGCGGAGTTTGCCTATAATAATTCCTTGCATTCTGCCATTAACCAAACGCCCTTTTGGGCAAACTAGGGCTATCACCCCTCTTTTCTTCCAGATTCCATTCCAGACGTCTCTACTCCAGCTGCACAGGAATTAGTCAAGCATATCCAGGACAACTTTCTCCGGATCCAGCAGGCCATGAAGGAAGCACAAAGGGGGTATGAGGTACAGTACAATCGGGGCAGGAAAGAATGCCCACCTTTCCAGATTGGTGAGAAAGTTTGGTTATCAACCGCTAATTTGAAACTCCCCTGTCCTTCTCGGAAACTCGGTCCCAGGTTCATCGGCCCTTTTGAGGTCAAGAGGGTGATCAACCCAGTGGCCTTTGAACTAGATCTCCCCAGTTACTATAGGATCCACCCAGTATTCCATGCTTCTTTGCTGAAACCTGTAATTGCCAATTCTTTCCCTGATAGGCAGATGCCACTTCCTCCACCCATCACCATCCAAGGAGAGGAAGAATTCGAGGTTGAAAAGATTCTGGATCTCCGAAAAAGAAGGGGACAGGTTCAGTACCTAGTCAAATGGAAGGGTTATCCCCCGGAAGACTGCTCCTGGGAGCCATCTGAAAACATCCACGCCCCTCGTTTAATACGAGAATATCACCAAAGACACCCTGAAGTGGGCATCCGGAGGCTGCCCTCAGGAGGGGGGCACTGTCAGGGAAATACCGTGCTTCACCGCCGGGTTCCAGGGTTGCGCACGCACGGTAGAGCAGCGCAACGAATAGTACAGGTACGCCGGGTAGCGGGTGCGCATGCGCGGGTCCGTGGCACTCGGGTATCTGACACAGCCCAGCCAGTGCGGCTCACCGCTGTGCGCGGCGCTGACAGAAGACGAGTGCGCATGCGCACTCATCCGGGTATCCCACCTGACCACTCACCTGGCCTATAAAAGGCTTCCCCTGTTTGCTCACAAATTGCTGGTTTGTTGTCTCTTCCTGAGTCCTGGCTCCAGTCCTTGTATCCTGTATCCTGTATCCTGTATCCAGTACCCTGTACCCTGTACCTGCTTGACTACCTGTGCCGACCCGGAATCTGTCTGACCACCGCTGCCGTTACTTACCTGTGTTTGACCCCTGGCTTGCCTCCTGGATACTTCTGCTGCCTGATCACCTGTGCTTGACCCTCGGCCTGCCTACTGGACATTCTCTGAGTTACTTACCTGTGTCTGACCCCTGGCTTGCTTCCTGGATACTTCGGCTGCCTGATCACCTGTGCTTGACCCTCGGCCTGCCTACTGGACATTCTCTGAGTTACTTACCTGTGTTTGACCCCTGGCTTGCTTCCTGGATACTTCTGCTGCCTGATCACCTGTGCTTGACCCTCGGCCTGCCTACTGGACATTCTCTGAGTTACTTACCTGTGTTTGACCCCTGGCTTGCTTCCTGGATACTTCTGCTGCCTGATCACCTGTGCTTGACCCTCGGCCTGCCTACTGGACATTCTCTGAGTTACTTACCTGTGTTTGACCCCTGGCTTGCTTCCTGGATACTCTGCTGCCTGATCACCTGTGCTTGACCCTCGGCCTGCCTACTGGACATTCTCTGAGTTACTTACCTGTGTTTGACCCCTGGCTTGCTTCCTGGATACCTCTGCTGCCTGATCACCTGTGCTTGACCCTCGGCCTGCTTACTGGACAATCTCTAGTTCCCTTGTGCTTGACCCCCTGCTCGGTGTTCTGGACTTTCAGTTCTCTCATGCTCCAGAGGGTCCTCCTCCAGCATATGTTCTGGTACCTCTATAACCTCTGCCTGATCACAGCCCTGCCAGGTGTCTACTCCCAGTGCAGCATCAGCCTCTCCTGGTCAACGTCGCTACTGCACACCACCTGCAACACTCCTGCTGGCAACCCGTGCATCTTTGTGCCCGGTGACCTCTGTACCCACTCCAGAGGCATCGTGCACCTAGTCGCAAGGGGAGCAGCTCTCAGCATATCGGCCCGGGTGAGTACCTGTGACACTACCATTATCTTGGATAGGTAAAATTAATGTAATAAAGATGGCTATACTGCCCAAAATTCCTTATCTTTTTCGAGTTTTACCTATCCCTGTTCCAGCATACTTTCTCAGAATACTACAACGTAAGGCATTAACTTTTGTTTGGGGCTCCATTGAAACCCTGTCTGACCAAACACACTCTTTACCTTCCAAATTCCGCTTTGGGTTGCGCTGGAATCAATAGATTGCGACCCACTTTCAATAACCAATCTGGTATAGTCTACTTCCTCCGACAGTAAAAAAAATCAATAATCCTATAACTAAACATACACTATCCATTTGGGATAAATTTAAATTAGTAAATGGACTACAATCTCCCCATATACCTCTTTTATCATTTCTTAAAAATCCACTTTTCTATCCTGCTTGGTCTTTCCCTAAATCTTTTAAAGCAAGAACCTCCACTAATTTAACTCAACTCTGAACTAGCATCCTCTTTCCCTGACTTATGTGAAAGTTACAAACTTTCTAATTCAGAGCTCTTTCGATATTTTCAGATTAAAAAAATGTTTATGCCCTATATACAAGGAAGAATTAATTTAGATAAATTAACGTGCTTTGAAAATATATGTAAACGTGACCCACACACTAAGGGACTTATTTCAACTCTTTACACTGATCTTATTACTAAACTCAACTCAGACCCACCATCATATATGGCTAAGTGGGAGATGGATCTAGGGTTTTCATTGGAAGCAGCCGATTGGGATAAGATTTGGATCACAACTAAGTCATCCTCACAAAACATAGCTGTCTTAGAGACAAATTACAAAAGTACTCTCACGGTGGTATTTGGTCCCTGCCAGAATTGCGAAATATGCTCCAAATTATTCCCCATCTTTTTTTCGTGGCTGTGGTGATCTTGGATCACATCTTCATACTTGGTGGGATTGTCCGGTAGCAAAAAATTTCTGGAAAAATGTATTTCTTATGATTTC
This sequence comes from Lithobates sylvaticus, assembly GCA_028564925.1. Taxonomy (NCBI): domain Eukaryota; kingdom Metazoa; phylum Chordata; class Amphibia; order Anura; family Ranidae; genus Lithobates; species Lithobates sylvaticus. Next base: position 70,746,432 of record CM053036.1, on the reverse strand, counting down.
AACACTGTTTGAAATCTCTATCAATCTTACAATAGCACTTTTAAACTTAAAACCGACCACTCTCTCCTACCGCCAAACTGATCACTACAGCCGCAAAACAAACAATTGCCAAAGCTTGGAAATCCCCGTCCTTAATAATTGCTGAAACTAAAAATAGAGTCAAGCAAGCAATGATCCATGCCAAATCAAAGGCTATAACTCAAGATAAAATATCCAACTTTGAGAATATATGGAATCCCTGGGTGACTCACTTTTTGCCTTCCAATTTTGATGCTTCCCTACCAAGACCTTGGTAATCTCGATTTAAACTTCTATTCTCTGCATTCATGGTATGTGTTTATTACCATGTACTACCCCTGGGACCCGTACTACCTCTCATTTCTTTCTTCCCCATGAATTTTTTCTCCTACCTAAGAT